>CM060601.1:39663008-39665508 GCA_030578255.1 Tiaroga cobitis
CAATTCTATAAAGATTTAACGTTTAAAATCTGCGATTAAAATGCTAATTTCACGTCTTCAAGTGATATGAGACGACAGGCCAAAGCATTAAAGGAGATCCATGTCATTCTTAATACTCGTCCCATGTTCTCAGTCTGAGAGACTCATTCTCAAGGGAAAACACTCCAACAGCCAATCAAACGCTCGCAATCTGGCGGGAAATCTCCTCGATTGTACTCAAACGTCAATCGTCTTTAAAGTCGCAAAGCATTCTCAGTCGTTTGCTGCATGAAATGAGTTTACAGACGTCAAACTCTGCGTCTGGTTCGCTCTCATCTGAATTCTGCTCGTGTTTCTCGATTCTCATTCATTATGCATGAAGATGATAAATTACAGACCTTGGACTAAATCAGAGGCAACAGCGCTGCTAATTACCTTTGTCTGAAAAGAAAAGCACACCGGCGAATTAGCCTTGTGTGTTTATATTCATCATAAGTTCATTCAAGACGCAAAGCCACTTCTGAGTGTCAACTTCAGAAAACACTGTGAAAGAGAAGAGAAGCGAGTCTGAAGTCGACCGGAAACCAGAGGAATAGAAATGAAGATGGAAATAGAGATGCAGACTGAGTTACAAATGAAAACAGGAGGGTAAAAACAATCCTTCTAATAGATTGTAAGCTAACGAAGCAATGCAATTATTACAGCAAGCATTAAAATATGCAGCACACATTATTAGTTAGTAAAACTATCAGTCTATCGTGTATTTTAGTGATCATCATAAATCAGGTTTCATCCTGTGAAAACAGTTTTGAAGTTACATCTTTGTGAAATCAACTTAAAGCTGCAGTCCGCGGTTTTTCCTCTTTGTCGCCATCTCTGTTCGAAATCTGCAATTGACCCATGGCTAAGCCACGCCCCCTCCACTCACTCGGACACACAGTCAACATTCGGGGACAGAATGGCAGCCGTCACAGCAGGAGACGTTTCACAGGAGGCAATTGATGATTTTTGGAGACAGAAAGATTATACATCATCTCGAAGTCACCACAAGGGCCTTAACCCTTTAAGTGACTTCTCAACCAAACGGTTGAGCACATTTTGAGTCACTATATTTTATTGAGAGGAGTACCTAACTTAACTCAAACTGGTTGAGCCATCTCTATCATCTGGTTGAGGTATATTATACCAAAAAACAAAATCCACTAGATGTCACAGTGTCAATCAACAGCACTTGTCACAACACTTCTTCTAACATGGATGTCAGAAACAAATAAATCACCCCAGCCATGTGAACTGTTTTTGTTGAAATTTTGCAAGCTAAGCATATTTTTTTTTACATATTACACTGTAAGAGCCTTAACTTTACAAAATGATGTTACTTGGTGCCATGAATCTCTTCATTTGTGTTCCGAAGACGAAAGGAGGTCTTACGGGGTTGGTACAGCATGGGGGTGAGTAATTAATGACTTAATTTTCATTTGTGGGTGAACTAACCCTTTAATGTTAACAACGTCAGCATTGCGTGACTACATGTAATGTCCTTCCGATATTATCCTTGCATGGGCCGTTGCAGTCTCTTTTTTCTGTCGCCACTCCGAAGTCCGAACGAAGTGTTACAGCGGGTGAGTCTCTAGTTGTCACTGGTGATCGTCGTTTGAACCTTTCTGGATCCGCCATCAACTTAATAAGTTTAATTATATCCAGTGCTGTGAGAAAAGGCTATAAATCTCCACCTCCAGCATCCTCACACTCAATATAGCCGACTAGCTGAGACTCCTTCATGTGTACAGATGTGTGTGTGCAGATGTGTGTGTGTGCAGATGTGTGTGTGTGCAGATGTGTGTGTGCAGATGTGTGTGTACAGATGTGTGTGTGTACAGATGTGTGTGTGTACAGATGTGTGTGTGTACAGATGTGTGTGTGTGCAGATGTGTGTGTGTACAGATGTGTGTGTACAGATGTGTGTGTACAGATGTGTGTGTACAGATGTGTGTGTGTGCAGATGTGTGTGTGTACAGATGTGTGTGTGTACAGTTGTGTGTGTGTACAGATGTGTGTGTGTGCAGATGTGTGTGTGTACAGATGTGTGTGTACAGATGTGTGTGTGTGCAGATGTGTGTGTGTACAGATGTGTGTGTACAGATGTGTGTGTACAGATGTGTGTGTACAGATGTGTGTGTGTGCAGATGTGTGTGTGTGCAGATGTGTGTGTACAGATGTGTGTGTACAGATGTGTGTGTACAGATGTGTGTGTACAGATGTGTGTGTACAGATGTGTGTGTGTACAGATGTGTGTGTGTGCAGATGTGTGTGTGTACAGATGTGTGTGTACAGATGTGTGTGTACAGATGTGTGTGTACAGATGTGTGTGTGTGCAGATGTGTGTGTGTGCAGATGTGTGTGTACAGATGTGTGTGTACAGATGTGTGTGTACAGATGTGTGTGTACAGATGTGTGTGTACAGATGTGTGTGTGTACAGATGTGTGTGTGCAGATGTGTGTGTGTACAGATGTGTGTGTG
>CM060601.1:39670508-39718008 GCA_030578255.1 Tiaroga cobitis
CTTTAACAAGTGGAAACTGATTATAAAGTGTTTCCAAAAGCTCTTTTCTCCCGATTTCCACATTAAAGTAACATATTGAGTTTTCTGAAACCTGTTGCCCTCTTGACAGACTGAATCGAGTTTCATGATGAAGTGCGTCAGAGATCGTGTTGAGTGAAGAACGAGTCTTTGCTTCTCAGAGACAAATGACCGTCGCATTTTACACGCAAATGGATTTCATTGGCACTAAAAGTTAAGTACAACTTGTGGAAGAGTAAAAAAAGAAAGAAAAAAAAAGTGATTTGTGAAATATAATCTTGAAAGTCTAAATTCAAACCTCATTATTTCCATCAACATGTAAGGAGTAAATGTACAAGCATTCAGTTATAATAATAATACACAAATAGTGCATTAACTCGAGTGCTTCACAGCCCTCAATATGAACATCATTCATTCAGAAACTTGGCAGTGTGTGTGTGTGTGTGGTTTCAACACACCTCAAGTTCACAAATGCCGTTTTTAATCCAGTGTCATTGTTGTGGGTCGATGTGCAAAACTGTTTTTTGGCATTTGCCGCCGACACTCCTCATCCACCAGCTAATATGCAAATCCTGCGTCGGCAGAGACAGAAGAATATGAGTATTTGAGCTGGTCTACTTTAACAGGCAAAACACACCGGTAATGCAAACCACACCGACACATCATCTTGAAGCTAAAATTAAGTAACATTACAGTTCACACTTTTGTCTATCAGCATAAAATCTAGACACTTTGCCAGAAGTTGCACACTTAGGAAGAGATGTGGGAAAACCTGTGGCTTCCATTAACAGAAGGTTTAACTGCAGACTAGCACTAACCTTAGAAACCGCGTAAACGTGTCCAGTTGCAGGTCAAGAGTCGAGAAGATCTCGTAGGGTCATCGAGGTCGAACACGAACAGACGCCAGACCTGTGGACCAGTAGCTTTCCTCGTCTGAGCTTTAGACAAACTGACCAGAGATAACATGGTATTACTGTCTAACCTCGTGTGTAAAAAGTTGACTTTGCCCTAAAACGAGGAATCTTACGAGAGTCATAAAATAAAATAATCCTATTTTTGGGATCAAAATGTTTTTATGCACATTTTTTTGCCTCATTACTGCAATGCAAAATAAACAAATAATTAATTAAATCTAAAATAAATTATATTTGATTACTTTAGTATGCAGATTTTTTTTGTGTATAATTACATATATTCGCAAAGAGAGAAAAATGACTGGCATACTTTTTTTTTATAATCATTTGATCAGTATAAAGAAAAACTATTGTAGGTAATAAGAAAGTGCTTAATTAAGGGGAAATAATGATCCTTAAACCAGGCTTGATGTGATCTTTATATCTTTTTTCCTCTTGTCATGTTTTTCACTCAAATTCTCCATACTGCAATGCATAATAATAATACATTTCAGTATGAAGTCTGTAATACGAAATAATAATAATAATCATCATTAGATGTTTAAATAAAGTACCAAAACTGTGTAAATTGTTTCTTCTAAAACTTGAAATAATATAAAAATAACTTTTTTTGTTGTTGTTGAGATTAAATAAAGCGGCATTCACAATCCAAACATTTTATTCGAGCTCAGATTTGAGCTTTATAATGTGCTTAATTAAGGGGAAATAACGGTGCTTAAACCAGGCTTGATATGATCTTTATATCTTTTTTTTCCTTTTGAATTTGGCGTGAAATATAATCCAGACAAATTCTTGCCATGTTTCACACTCCAAAATACTAAAGAAGTGTTGCACATTAGAAGTTGCTACATTAGTTTCATTGTAAGGGCCGTAATGAAGCACAAGCTCTTGAAGGGCCGCTTCAGGAGCCTCAATGCTCTCGGTGTGGGGCCGCGAGTTTAAGATCAGTCTCCATCTATACAGCTCCGCTCGACTGGACGAAACACGCTCACCTCGACCCAAACGCTCCCAGACTCATAAACTAAACCTGAGACTAACAAATCTATTGTGTCTGTGTCCTTTGCACTTCTGTCCCACAATGCTCCTGTGTTGAGGGGTGGTCCCGGGAGAGGCGCACATAAAGCATGCATGTGAAGCCTATATCACAGGGCTCATATAACACTGAGTCGAGGAGAGCATTCCTCTTTCTGTTCACGTCGCTTATCGGGTTCCAGACTGGAGGAATGAAAGAGAAAACGGCATGAGAACAACAGCGTCAAAGAAAGAAAGCCCTCGTGAGAGAGAGAGAGAGAGAGAGAGGTTAGGTGAAGAGACACTAGTAAAGAGGAAAACCGCTGTCGTTTGCCAGATGTTGCTCAGGAGAGACGTGATGTTTAAATGAAGAACCGACCTGGTCTCACATGTTTCTTCTACTTGAAATAAAATAAAATAAAAATGTGTGCTTTTTTGGGATGATTACATTTTTTACATACAAAATTAACATGTTTCCTCTCAAATTCTCCATGCTGCAATACATAAATGATAAATAAATACATTTCAGTATGAAGTCTGTAATACTAAATAATACAAATCATCATTAGATGTTTAAATAAAGTACCAACTAAACAATTTCTCCTAAAACCTAAAATAAAATGCATAACAAAATTACATTCATCCATCACATTTTTTTCCATACAAATTTAGCATTAATTAATTATAATAATTAAAATAAATAAATGCATCTCAGTATAAAGCCAGTAATAATAAATAAAAAAACAACAATATGAACCATTAGATGTTTAAATGAAGTACCGACATTGTGTAAATTGTTTCTTCTAAAACTTGAAATAATATAAAAATAACTTGCATTTAATAAAAAAAAAATATAAAGCTTGATTTTGGGACTATTATATTTTTTCATACAAACTTATATTTTCCCCTCAAGTTCTCCCTACTGAAATAATCAAGTAAATAAATAAATAAAACATGATCATGAATGGATTTTTTGTAACCCCATCATGACTAAAGAAGTTTAAACAAATTACTGGTATAATGTTTTAGTATAAAATCCAGTAATACTAGAAACATTCATTAGATGTCTAAATGAAGTACCAACCTTGTCTCAATTGTTTCTCCTAGAAAATTCCGCGATGAAACAATCAAATATTCGACACACAAAAGTCGATGAAAAATGTGAGTTCATTCTGAGATCTTGACTTTGGATTCCTGGATGTTTTCCTCAGGAGGAACCGTGAACAGAACAAGCGTCGAGTGTGGAGAAACGGCACGTACCTCGAGTTACATCAGGACAAATGTGACAGAACAGCTCGATATTATTTTAACAAAGCTGCATAGAGATTATCATGATTTAATGTAACGGTGAAATGACGAAGGTCAAGCTCAGGCTGTGTGTGGAAAACTGCATGCAATGATCAATGTCACGTGACCTTATTATGTTTAATCATGTGCATTTTGGTCCAAAAATGTCTCAACTTTTGACAGTCTCACCAAATAATGATACAAGAAAGATTATGGTTGACATTCGGTTCATTTGGCAAATCAGAAATGGAGATAATGTTGCATAATGCACAACACTGTGGTGTCATCCAGGCACTTTGTGCATGCATGCAAAAAAATAACAGAACAAATGTTGAGCACAATATGATGCAAAAAAAAAAAAAAAAAAATGTTGAGCACAATATGCACGCAAAAAAACAAACAAGTTTTGTCCACAATATGCATGCAAAAAAACAAATGTTAAGCACAATGTGCATGCAAAAGAAATGAAAAAAGCAGTCGGGTCGGATGCCATTCCAGACATAGCAGTGATTTTGGGAGTGTCATTCGAGTTCAACCTTTTACTTTAAATGCCATTATTACTCTATTGTAAGATTATGTTAAACTAAAGCATTCACAATGCAAACAATTTATTAGACCTCAGATTTGAGCTTTATAAACGAATCTTCATTCCTGTAAATTGGGTCACTGATGCTGATGAATCTCATCCATTGATTTGCGAGCCTCTTTTTCTGCTGCAATACAGTCTGACGCTCATATTATTAATATAGTGCATGTAGGGAAATATAACATATAGGTCTGACAATGTGAGGAGAAAGAGAAACACTGGTCGGGTTAAACTCTGACTGATGACAACACAATCCCATTAACAAACTGATGTTTTAATTCTTTTAAGAAACTGTGCCTGAAAATAGTAGCGTATTAAAGTCCGAGTCTCGCCTCGTGTTCAGAGTCACATTTAACAAACTGCTCCAGTACATGAAGCCTCGTTCAGCTTGAGTGAATTAGCGCTCCTGTACTTCTTTGACTTTCTACATTAAAATAGGTTGTGTCATCCCGAGAGCAGAAAGTCAAAGGATTTGTGTCACTGGCTTATTAACTCCAGTAATACTTTAATATTTCCAAACCTCAGTGACCAGAAACATTTCAACCCTTCGACTGCAAAAACACAGCGAAATAAAGAAGGCGTTTTTGCAAATGTGAACATGTTTGCATGAAACTTGTTAAGTTTTTAGCTTTAATTTAAAAGAAATCATTTACATTATCAGATGAGAAATAAATGAGAGTGATGCTGATTGGTCAATACAGTGTTAAAACGTGAAAGTGGATTATATCACAGCAAACACAGTCGAAACAGTGAAATAATAGAAAAGCTGTTTTCTATGTGATTGTCAATGTTAAAGAACAGCATTTATTTGAAATAAAAATCTTTTGTAGCATTATAAATGTTAAATGTCACTTTTGATCATTTAAATGCATCCTTACAGAATAAAAGTATTTCTTTCTTTTTTAACCCATCGGTGCTCCTCGCGTGACTGTCAAAAATGGCCTTTTTAAAAAATTACATTTCAATGTACTATATTTTAATTATATTTTTATTTAATATTTTAAGGGGATTTTATGCTACTAAATTACATTTATGCAGTAGTTATAATCCATTCATTCACTTTTTGAGCATAGACCTGAAAATTACATTTCTAACTTAAACTCTCATAAATCGTGAATGCTTCTGAAGCACAGACATCGTTTTAAAGATGACACTTGGCAAATTATTGCTGAATACTATTTACAATTTTTATTTGAGATATATATTTTCCAAAAACATGTTTAACTCTAAATCAAAGCCATAAATCGAAACAAATTTGAGTATGATATATAAAAAAATTGACCGCACGTTTTGACCGCGAGGAGCACAAGTGTGACTTTGTTTTTAGGAGCATTTAACCTGTTCAAATCATGTCCATGACATAGCAAATCCAAAACACCTTTACCAAGTTTTGTACAATTCCAATGGTACAAAATAAAAATAAAAAAACCTAAACGGGACCCCAAAAGACAAACATTTGAACAGCAGTGTAACCCACCATCAGAAACTGCCGTCCATCAATGATGCACAAGGAAACAAAATGGCAACTAAACTTTGACCGTGTTTGAATGTCAACAAAGAAGTCTTCTAGGAATCAGCCGGATCATTAACCCAGTCCTACACCCCTGCTGGGATGCATTTCAGATGCTGACATCTCAATGTTTATAATGAACAGTTGCAATGTTTGACGCCGCACACCCACAACCCAACTTTTCCCAAGAATTGAAAGGAAAACAGTATAAATACACTTAATGAATTTACTTAAAGGGAAAGTTCACTTTGCGTTGTTTCAAACCTGTATGAGTTTCTTTCTTCTGCTGAACACAAAGGAAGATATTTTGAAGAACGCCAGTAAACAAACAGTTCCTACTATGGAAGTCAATGGGTCCAGTTTGGTTACTGGCGTTCTTCAAAATATCTTCCTTTGTGTTCAGCAGAAGAAAGAAACTCATACAGGTTTGAAACAATTACAGGTGAAACTCGAGAAATTAGAATATGGTGCAAAAGTTCATTTATTTCAGTAGTTCAACTTAAAAGGTGAAACTAATATATTATATAGACTCATTACATGCAAAGTGAGATATTTCAAGCCTTTATTTGACATAATTTTGATGATTATGGCTTAAAAGCCCAAATTCAAAATTAGAATATTGTGAAAAGGTTTTCTGTACGCCATAATCATCAAAATTATGTCAAATAAAGGCTTGAAATATCTCACTTTGCATGTAATGAGTCTATATAATATATTAGTTTCACCTTTTAAGTTGAACTACTGAAATAAATGAACTTTTGCACCATATTCTAATTTTTCCAGTTTCACCTGTAAATGATTTATTTTGAAGTGCACTATCCCTTTAAGACAAGTCTCTGCTGCACATCTGATAACTCGCTGCTACTTCGCTGTCATCTGTTGTCATATTACCAAACAGCGAGTGCATATGCTATTGAGGAATTGAAACATTTCCATTCTGCCTGCTTATTTCACAGCCTACAAGTGTGTAGTTGTGCTAGTTGTTTAGTGTGTGTTTTCTAGGCCAGTTCTCATCACACATCTAACCTAATTTGTCGGCACTAATCAGTAAAATGTCGAAGTACAAGCGCAGCTATTCAGAGATGGTCTCCACATCACATGCTTTGAATTATTTATATAAATGCAAATGCAGAGCTTCAACATGCATACGATAAATCCCTCCCCAACCTCAATGCCACACACAATAACAAACACACATCAGGTTATTGATCACATCAAGAGTCTTTTCTTCATGATTTTGCATGTTTTGACGTTGTTATTCTGAGCGGGTCTTTGGCTACGGATGAGATGTTGTTCATAGTGTCTTTTGTAATGTGAAAAATGATATCGGCCCACCGCAGAGATCTCGGTTTCAGGCGGATGCTATCGACTTACTGTGTGTTCGCTTCACTGGCTACAACAAATGAAGCTGGAGGGATGGCACACCGGTCCGATGTTTGCAGATAAGGGAAGACACGAGACGCTATATCACTGACTTCAGTCCTCACGACCCTTCAGTGCTTTAACTCTGAGCTACTCCTGTCCTGTCTGTCCTATGAAATAACACAAAAAACACTTCAAAATATGTGAGCGACAGATGGCAGACGGCACATTTAAACCCTGCTAAATATTAACTAGAAGCTACTGTTCGGTGTCCGACTTGTGTGCAAACAGCAGCTTGTCAGACCTAATGTTTGATTAAGTTTCAGGTGTTTCATATGCTTAAAGGGATCGTTCACACAGAAATTAAAGTTCCCCCACATCTGTGAGACTTACCGGTACTTCCTTCTGTGGACCACAAACAAAGTTATTCTAAAATTTGTCTGTGTTTTGTCCATACAATGAAAGTCAATGGGGTCCAAAATGACGACAAAACCAGTTGAAATATTACGGTGTTTTGCAGAAGAACGAGAGTCATACAGATTTGGAACAACATGAGTGAATAAATTTTCATGTTTGGTTGAACCGTCCCTTTAAAGCTGATGCATACACATTTTCAATGGTAAAAAACGTTCTCATATTCCAGTTTAACATGCAAAGTAAACGATGACCAAGTGAATCTCACGGTTCGTTTTCACGACAACGATGCACTTAAAACGGAAATGTTTGTTCTTTGCGTTTTTCGTCAGGCCAGTAGATGGCGATGTTCTTTGTAAAGAAACACTACACACACCTGTAGACTGAGCACGTAACACTCATGTGCATGACGGCACCATTTTCACAGATTTGCATTTTTGTAGTTTACACGGAGACAATGAAAAAAACGTGCACTTTGAAACTTGCGTTTTCAGGCCCTCAAAACACCATTATCATGTAAATGAACAGCCAAAAAACTAAATGGTTTCTGTTTTTAGTTGAAAAGGTGTTGTGTAAACTTCCCCTGATCAAGTCCAGGTCACATTTCGATGGAAGCTCGTTTCCGCCACAGAATAAAACATTTTAAAAGATGATTGCGACTTTATCTCACAATTCTGACTTTATAACACGCGATTGCAACTTCATATCATGCAATTGACTTTATATATCTCAAGATTGTGTTATAAAGTCAGAATTGTGAGTTTACATCTCTCAATTCTGACTTTATAACTCGCAATTGAGAAAAAAAAAAAAAAAAAAAAAAAGAGTCAAAATTGTGAGATGAAAAAGTCGCAATTACGTTTTTTTATTATTATTCTGTGGCGGATACAAGCTTCCATATATTTCACCCTAAAATCAAATGGTTCAAAATCAAATCAAAAAGTTCAAATCAAAAGTTTTAAATAAAGAAAAATAGAGTCTATTTAAGGTTCACTGAGATCATATGTACAGCAATGCATACGTAAAGTGTCCCACTAAACTGAATGTGGGAGCGATTCACTGACACGTTGTTCCGCTTTTACACACGGCAGCTTTACACAAACCAGAAACAAAAGACAACAAAAACAAATGACGCACCGAGCTTTGAACAAAAGAGTGTAGCGCTTTTATAATTATTAATATCCAGTCCTTTACAAATAGTCCCGGTGTACAGCAGCCGTTTGCATGGCAGGGTTCACAGAGTCCAGAATTCATCACACATGTTCTGCAAGCCCTTACAGACCCGTCTCCCATGCGAGACAGAGTCACATGTTATTCAGATATGTTCTTTAATCTCATCAGAGATCAGATCAGTCTTAGAATTAAAAAAAACACCTTTGAGGCCAAACACAAGTGCATCAGTCACGCATTAGACGTTTCTTTTAACTCGCATGAAGTAGTGCATATCCAGCGCAGTAAACACCTCGCATTACAATACCAGTACAGACGGTGCATCGGTTGTTTTGACAATGCTTATTGAGTGAATCTCACGACAGCTCAAGTTCAGGTCACATTGCCATGGAAACTCGTTTCCGCCACAGAATAAAACATTTAAAAAGATAATCGAGACTTTTTATCTCACAATTCTGACATTATTTCTCAGAAATCTGAGATATAAACTTGCAATTGCGAGATATGAAGTCCAATTCTAAGGATAAAAAGATTCTAGTCCACTTCTATTCTTTTTTTCTCAGAATAGCATGTTTATATCTCACAATTCTGACTTTATATCGCACAATTCTGAGATAATAATTGTGAGGAAACAAGCTTCCATACATTCCACCCCGATATCTGGGAATCTTTTTTTTTATATACATTTTGCATAAAGAAAATGAAGTCTATTGAAGGATCATTAAGACGTTTTTGCATTGTGACATTTTCATGAAGATTATGCACACAGCGAAACCTGTTTAACTTTTGAGTTGAGTTTTCATTGATTCTAATTAGTCATTTTTAGCCATCAAAATCAAACGAAAGACACTTATATACATTTTTTTTTTAAAACTTTACTTTTTTATAACAGTAAAAAGAACTGAAAGGGTTTATTTTCCATGCAAAAAAAATTCACAATGCAAAATATAATTTTTTATTTTAGGATGAAATATTCGGAGATTCACTCTATTAGCATTTCCTAATATAGCTGTTAATATTGATGCTTCTGAAAAGGTACTACAAACCACGTCTTTTTTTTCCTCCCCCAATTAGGGTTGTTTACTTGTGGATAACGAGATGATAATGATAATTACCTGCATAGGGAGAGAACATCATGTTGCATTTATACTGTTCTACAAAATCTACACAATGCTAGAAGTGCCTATTGGCAGAAGAGTAACAGCCGTGAACCTGTTCTAGTCCTGATCTAACTGTGTTGGTTTAGCAAGACCACTAATTGTTTGTTTTGTTATGAGCAAATCAAAAGAGTTGCCTTGCTAGGGAAAGATTTGCGTGCGAGTGTGTGTCAGTCTCTTGCACGGGGCGGTTGATAATATTGTTGCGTCGGTCGAGAGCGTCGAGGTTGTCCGTCTCCTCCTCTTCGAAATTCAAGGGAATTCTCATAGTAAATGTCTTCGTCATCCTGTAAAGAAGTTACCAGGACATGAGTGACTAATGTTACGAATAAACGCAAGTCTAGTGCATCAGTCATGGCAAACAAGACAAGACTGCTCTTTAAATAAATACAACACAGCCAAAATTTGAATTTGGGAATTTGGTACGTGTGTCTTTAATGCATATGAACATTTTAGCATTTAAAAGGTCTGTTCCAAAACTTGGTGTATTTTTTTGCTGCCTACATAAGGAACTGTCTACCAAGGCAGCGCACAAACTGAAATGAAACTTGGAAAAGGTTCTGAAACTCACATAAATAGTGAGTTTTACATTAGCATAATATCACAATGCTTTAATACAGGGGTTTTCAAACTAGGGTCAGTTAACAGTGTGAAATAACAAGAACAAGAAGCAAAACAATGGAGGATATGCTGCTTTGTATCACTCTTTATGCACTCTTCTTCGCCTAATGCACAGTACATCAGTGCGTAACTGTGCATATCGCCACCTAGTGGAGCTTCGGTCTCGTCATTCACCGTGCGCATGCGCTGTTGTACACGCACGCGGTCTCATAAATTGGGTTGCATGTGGGCTGAACCGTCCCGATGACGGAAGTTACGTCACGTGGACAGTGCGTAAACCGCCGCGTTCGAAGTTTACTTGGGGTTTAAAGTATCTCAGGTGATCTGATGCTTACCCACACATCCATGTGCAGAGGTTTGATATTGTGAAGCAGAACTTCTTCGCAGTTTCCGTAGTCGCTGAACACGACCACAGCCGTCGAGCCCGAAGGGTGGACAGCGTCGATTCTCGCCCGGTAAAACTGCCACGAAAATACAAGACGTTACACAAGTACACAAAATGGTATATGCAACAAACGCGTATAATAGTTAGTGCCGGGCAACGATTAAATCGCATCCAAATTAAAAGTTTGTTTACATAATATATGTGTGTTTACTGTGTAGAAATAATTTGTATATATAAATACACACACATGCATGTATAAATTTAAGAAAATTTTGTTTATTATATACAAAATATTTATATATAGTATAAACTATATATACATGCAAATATTTCTTAAATATATACATGCATATGTGTGTATTTATATATACAAATTATTTCTACACAGTACACACACATATATTATGTAAACAAACCTTTATTTTGGATGGGATTAATGGCTTATAATTAATAGTTGCCCAGGACTAATAATAAAAATGCAACAACAAACAAAAATAACCACTGACCTTATTGTCTTCCCAGTAGAGCGCGAGACACTGGTCACCAGCTTTCCAGTTTTCGTAATTATTGGCGTCCGCTGGCTCTCTCTGACCTTTGATTGGCCCGGATTTCTTTCTGGGGGCGGAGTTATGCGTGTGGGTCTGCTTTTGAGGCGGGCCTGAAGACTGTGGTTTGATTGGACCGGTCCGTCTGTGCTCTAAATCACCATTAGGGATCTGCGTGTTTGAAACCCCAGTTACTTTTATGAACTGGCCTGATCCCACATCCTGCGAAAAGTCTTTTTTCATTGCATCCTGGGAACGCTCAAAGTAGCCCGAGTTTGGCCTTTCTGGCTTGCCTTTCCTTCTGTTGTTCGCCTCATATCTGGCTTTAGGATCTGGACCGGATACAGCAGGGTTTGAGGGTTTGGGTGCCGTGGATCCATTTGATTGGTTTCTCCTTTCAGGCCATCCTGTCCCATCATGCTCTTTCCATCCACCGTTATGAGGTTCCTGCTGGAAAGCCTTCGACCCACTGTATTCCTTTCCTTGCGTTTCCCTGGGCTTCCCCGTCGTCGAGGAGAATGCAATTCTAGCATCTTGACTGTCGTTCTTCCATCGCTCTGATCCTCCTCTTCCCGTTCGCTCGCCATCCCTCCATTTCTGCGGCTGGGAGAAGGTGGAAGAGGCTGGGGTTGGTTTAGGGAAGTCTCCGTCCCTCTGGAAGCGTGGAGGCCTGTCGTTTCTCTGCGACCGTCCCTCACTGCGAGGAGGGTGTTTGAACGGGCCGGCGTCTCTGGAGAGGTGATCGGCGGTGGGGAACGTCATCTTTCCTGGGTGGTCTTGTAGTGAATGATGGTTCTTTGACACTAGCGAGTTAATTATAAGAAAAACAGGAAGTCAATTGCGGCACAATTTGGTGGGAAAATAATAATTGGCGTTTAAAATTTGATAAATAAAAAAAATCCACGTTTGCTGTGCTGCACAATTTGCCCAAAATTGTGATTATATATCAATATGTCTATAAAATTCTAATAATAATGAGTTGCTTTAATGTGCAAATGTATGTTAAAGCGACTCAAACTGATGCAGATCATGTGGAGCAGCATTTACTGTGAATCGAGATCATCATCATCAACAGCGGCGGATCACGTGTAAATTATATATATTTTTTTCAATTCAATTGCAGTCATATTGCGATATTGGCTTTATTTTGATTGATAAACCAGTCCTACATGTTATGCCAATGAATGAAACAGAATATCTGTGATCAACCGATATAGATTTTTTTGATGGCCGATACCGATATATAATATCTCACAGCATTTAATTTAAGGATAGTAAAAACACATGCTTAACAATTGCTGAAATTAAATGTATATTCATGACATGACATTTACTAAATTAGAAAAAGAATTTGATAATGAATACTGTAAAATAAACTGATTTATACTTTAGATGGCAACATATGATTCTGTAATCCTATTATAGTATTTTTCACAAATAAAGAAATGGTTAAGGGTATTAATTAAAAGGAAATAAACAGGGTTCGTTGTAAAATGAAATTCCAGGACTTTCAAAGCACAACTTGAACTTTTTCAAGGACTACAATCAGAGATCTCACTAATCAAACAATATCTTTATTATCTTTCAGACTATAAAAAAGATAAATAGATAGATAAATATAAACTAAACAAATTGTACAAATAAAGACTGCGGTAACTTTAACAATTGAAAGGATACTATGACAAAGATATCGCTTTCTTTATTCAAAAATGATTTATTTTTCATGAATATATGATTGACCTAAAGAATGAAAGCTGCATCATATACTTCAAGCACTTTGTACAAACACTGTAACCAACTTAATCAGTGCTTAAATTATATAAATGCTTTTTTGCTGAATGCTGACAGTAGATGAGCGTTTGAAGTTCTTTTACTAATGATAGAAAAGCAAACAGCAAACACTTCTTTGTATACCGTTTATTCATTTATTAGACAGAACTGTTAAACCGAGACAGTAAACTAACGTGAGAGTGAAACTAATGTAAAATAAAACATTAGCCAAACAAAAAGCTTATCGGCCGATGAAGATAATAAAAAAAAGGCCAAATATCAGCCTAGCATTAATAGAAAGAATATTTCAATATTTGCTAAGAAAAGCCTGCAAAGATAACCAAAGCTCACTGAATAGCCTGTTGTTTCGCATATCTGTAGTGTCTTGCAGCACGAGTGCCACTGCATGCATTTAAATCACAGCGATGAGAAATGCGTCAGAAATAATAAGAGGAAATACCTAAGAGTTCTTTCACAAAACCCTGAGCCTCTATTCATGGAAAATCACGCAATTAAAGGGACACTTCACCTATTTGCATTAAGCTTTGTATCGTTTGAAACTCAGTCATATTTTTGAATGGTCGTGCATTATTCCCTAATTTTTCCCTGAGACAGGAGAAATAAGGATTTCAGTGTTGCAGTTCCTGCTTACAATGATGTAAAAATCATCATTTTGTGTCATTGTAAGCAGGAAGTCCCATATCTTGGTAGAGGGGCTGAGACTACAAACACTAGCTCCTCATATCTCCAGGGGGTGGGACCTACTCACGCTACAGACCTATTACAGATCAGGGGGTGGTACCCACTCACGCTACAGACCTATGACAGATCAGGGGGTGGGACCCACTCACGCTACAGACCTATTACAGATCAGGGGGTGGGACCCACTCACGCTACAGACCTATTACAGATCAGGGGGTGGGACCCACTCACGCTACAGACCTATTACAGATCAGGGGGTGGGACCCACTCACGCTACAGACCTATTACAGATCAGGGGGTGGGACCCACTCACGCTACAGACCTATTACAGATCAGGGGGTGGGACCCACTCACGCTACAGACCTATTACAGATCAGGGGGTGGGACCCACTCACGCTACAGACCTATGACAGATCAGGGGGTGGGACCCACTCACGCTACAGACCTATTACAGATCAGGGGGTGGGACCCACTCACGCTACAGACCTATGACAGATCAGGGGGTGGGACCCACTCACGCTACAGACCTATGACAGATCAGGGGGTGGGACCCACTCACGCTACAGACCTATGACAGATCAGGGGGTGGGACCTACTCACGCTACAGACCTATTACAGATCAGGGGGTGGGACCCACTCACGCTACAGACCTATGACAGATCAGGGGGTGGGACCCACTCACGCTACAGACCTATGACAGATCAGGGGGTGGGACCCACTCACGCTACAGACCTATTACAGATCAGGGGGTGGGACCCACTCACGCTACAGACCTATTACAGATCAGGGGGTGGGACCTACTCACGCTACAGACCTTTGACAGATCAGGGGGTGGGACCCACTCACGCTACAGACCTATGACAGATCAGGGGGTGGGACCCACTCACGCTACAGACCTATGACAGATCAGGGGGTGGGACCCACTCACGCTACAGACCTATTACAGATCAGGGGGTGGGACCCACTCACGCTACAGACCAATTACAGATCAGGGGGTGGGACCCACTCACGCTACAGACCTATGACAGATCAGGGGGTGGGACCTACTCACACTACAGACCTATGACAGATCAGGGGGTGGGACCTACTCACACTACAGACCTATTACAGATCAGGGGGTGGGACCTACTCAAGCTACAGACCTATTACAGATCAGGGGGTGGGACCCACTCACGCTACAGACCTATTACAGATCAGGGGGTGGGACCCACTCACGCTACAGACCTATTACAGATCAGGGGGTGGGACCCACTCACGCTACAGACCTATTACAGATCAGGGGGTGGGACCCACTCACGCTACAGACCTATGACAGATCAGGGGGTGGGACCCACTCACGCTACAGACCAATTACAGATCAGGGGGTGGGACCCACTCACGCTACTGACCTATGACAGATCAGGGGGTGGGACCCACTCACGCTACAGACCTATTACAGATCAGGGGGTGGGACCCACTCACGCTACAGACCTATGACAGATCAGGGGGTGGGACCCACTCACGCTACAGACCTATTACAGATCAGGGGGTGGGACCCACTCACGCTACAGACCAATTACAGATCAGGGGGTGGGACCCACTCACGCTACAGACCTATGACAGATCAGGGGGTGGGACCTACTCACACTACAGACCTATGACAGATCAGGGGGTGGGACCTACTCACGCTACAGACCTATTACAGATCAGGGGGTGGGACCTACTCACGCTACAGACCTATTACAGATCAGGGGGTGGGACCCACTCACGCTACAGACCTATTACAGATCAGGGGGTGGGACCCACTCACGCTACAGACCTATTACAGATCAGGGGGGGGGACCCACTCACGCTACAGACCAATTACAGATCAGGGGGTGGGACCCACTCACGCTACAGACCTATGACAGATCAGGGGGTGGGACCCACTCACGCTACAGACCTATGACAGATCAGGGGGTGGGACCTACTCACACTACAGACCTATGACAGATCAGGGGGTGGGACCTACTCACACTACAGACCTATTACAGATCAGGGGGTGGGACCTACTCACGCTACAGACCTATTACAGATCAGGGGGTGGGACCCACTCACGCTACAGACCTATTACAGATCAGGGGGTGGGACCTACTCACGCTACAGACCTATTACAGATCAGGGGGTGGGACCCACTCACGCTACAGACCTATTACAGATCAGGGGGTGGGACCCACTCACGCTACAGACCTATTACAGATCAGGGGGTGGGACCCACTCACGCTACAGACCTATTACAGATCAGGGGGTGGGACCCACTCACGCTACAGACCTATTACAGATCAGGGGGTGGGACCCACTCACGCTACAGACCTATGACAGATCAGGGGGTGGGACCCACTCACGCTACAGACCAATTACAGATCAGGGGGTGGGACCCACTCACGCTACAGACCTATGACAGATCAGGGGGTGGGACCCACTCACGCTACAGACCTATGACAGATCGGGGGTGGGACCCACTCACGCTACAGACCTATGACAGATCAGGGGGTGGGACCTACTCACGCTACAGACCTATTACAGATCAGGGGGTGGGACCCACTCACACTACAGACCTATTACAGATCAGGGGGTGGGACCCACTCACGCTACAGACCTATGACAGATCAGGGGGTGGGACCCACTCACGCTACAGACCTATGACAGATCAGGGGGTGGGACCCACTCACGCTACAGACCTATGACAGATCAGGGGGTGGGACCCACTCACGCTACAGACCTATGACAGATCAGGGGGTGGGACCTACTCACGCTACAGACCTATGACAGATCAGGGGGTGGGACCCTCTCACGCTACAGACCTATGACAGATCAGGGGGTGGGACCTACTCACGCTACAGACCTATGACAGATCAGGGGGTGGGACCCACTCACGCTACAGATCTATGACAGATCAGGGGGTGGGACCTACTCACGCTACAGACCTATGACAGATCAGGGGGTGGGACCCACTCACGCTACAGACCTATTACAGATCAGGGGGTGGGACCCACTCACGCTACAGACCTATGACAGATCAGGGGGTGGGACCCACTCACGCTACAGACCTATGACAGATCAGGGGGTGGGACCCACTCACGCTACAGACCTATTACAGATCAGGGGGTGGGACCCACTCACGCTACAGACCTATTACAGATCAGGGGGTGGGACCCACTCACGCTACAGACCAATTACAGATCAGGGGGTGGGACCCACTCACGCTACAGACCAATTACAGATCAGGGGGTGGGACCCACTCACGCTACAGATCTATGACAGATCAGGGGGTGGGACCCACTCACGCTACAGACCAATTACAGATCAGGGGGTGGGACCCACTCACGCTACAGACCTATGACAGATCAGGGGGTGGGACCCACTCACGCTACAGACCAATTACAGATCAGGGGGTGGGACCCACTCACGCTACAGACCAATTACAGATCAGGGGGTGGGACCCACTCACGCTACAGACCAATTACAGATCAGGGGGTGGGACCCACTCACGCTACAGACCTATTACAGATCAGGGGGTGGGACCCACTCACGCTACAGACCTATGACAGATCAGGGGGTGGGACCCACTCACGCTACAGACCTATTACAGATCAGGGGGTGGGACTTCACTTTCTGAAACTATAAACAATATCCTCCATCTTGTTTGGAAGCTAAGCTAACAGGTGCTGTGGAGCCAGATGTAAAGTTGCGACAATGGCGAAATGTACTCAATATGATATGGAAGAAAAGGATTTCAAAAGGCTGATGCTTGAATCAGATGTTCGTGGCTACTTTTACAAGCCGCAATATAGCGAAGAGCAGCTGAGGCTAATGGAGGAACAGGTCATTCAAGCACTGTATTCAGTGTGTGAATGACCTGAAACTCACGGTATTCAATGTGTGAACGACCTGAAACTCACTGTATTCAGTGTGTGAATGAATGCGTTTCAGATCATTCACACACTGCATACAGTGCGTTTCAGGTCATTCACACACTGAATGTTAAAACAATGGCACTGAAAGAGCAGAAATGGTTTCTCCACATATTAGCCCTGTCTGTTTTCTCCTAAAGCCATATGTCAGGCAGAGCTTATCAGCCGCTGAGACTTATCTAAAGCTGACTAATAGAAGCGCCTTCATTTGGGACTGGCCATCTGTTTGACGGCCCACCGGGACTCCAACATAAGAAGAGATTAAAAATCCTGATACAATGTTCCTATTATTAGGACTTCTTCCATTGCATATGCAGTGGGAATGAAGCAAACGATACGATAGTTTGAGAGCAAGCGATCATTTACAGTAATTAAAGCACAATAAACTCTCAGGCTGATCACAACTTCAAAACCAAGCAGGGTCTTTTATCAACCCTGAAATGGTTTGTTTTGAAATAAATGTCAACCTAACTACATTATCCCACTTTTAACTCGGATGTTCGAAATACTGATTTAAGCTGGAAAATCCGTGAATTATGTGAAATGGGAACGATGCAGAGATATAGAAGTGTTAACTACTTTAGAAAGTTGGCACAGACAAAGAGTTTTCTAAGACTGTTAAAAATTTAAAATGCTGAAATTAAATGTATATATTAGATGAAAAACTTTGAAATTAGAAAAAAAAACTAAATAAAATAAGTTGAAAGGCCTAAAATTAAAAATGAAATACAATTACATTAAAGCTAATGATTAAAACTAATAAAATAAAACTTAAAACACTAAATTAAAAAAATAAACAGAGCAATTCCAATAGAGTCCTCACACCATTGGTGCCCGGGGCATAGATACAAATTAAAACTAAAATTAAACAATATAAACACAAAAGTAAATTTAAACAAAAATGAATAAATACTATAATCTGCATATTTTCAATAAAAAAATTCCATACTTTTTCCAGACTCAAATTTCCAAACCTCTCTCTAGATTTTCCAGACCACATTTAAAATAAATGGTTCATACAGCATTATCTTTGCTATCTAGTACAGGCATCTGTAAATATTTTTGTTTTCTCGTTGGTTTTCTCAGTGATATATGATAAGAAGAACCCGCATATATTGACCTGTGACACACATCAGTTTAGGACTGTAAATATGGTTTGATGTCTGACTTAGATGAGTGTTTGCTCCTTTATCTGTTGCTGTAAACATTCTTTTAGTGAAGCTCAAAGACTTCTGATAAAGAAAGTTTTGCATTATAAAAATACACCTAGAATTCATTCAGCCATGTTTGACAATCACTAAATGATCACTAAACATTTGGCGTGAAAACACTCTGCTTGTATGATACGTTTATTTAAAAAAATACATGATTTTATATTTTAGAAAACTAAATAGGCTCTGAAAACACTTTTTTTTTGTCCACTTATCCAGACCTAGAAATGACTCGAATTCCATACTTTTCCAAACTGCGTAGGAACCATAACAGTACATAAACAATACTAAACACTATTACTATTGGAAAGGAACAAAATAAGCCATGATATTAGCCAATTCAGATATCAATAATTTAAAGAAGCCCTAATATTGGCCATATTGTAAAGCACCCAAGCGGCAACCTTCCAGTCTCTCACTTGAACCCAACACTGAAGTGAGTTAAACTGCAGTTCATCCACTGGCCACTAGAGGCCGGCTGCAAAAGCGAGTCAATCCCATAGACCCGCATGTTAAAATGCCCAACTTTACAGCAGAAAAAAACATGTTTACAGCGTGGTACAAGAAATGGTTTTGGTCTATATAGCTAATTTTGCCCTTCATGACGACTGTGAGAGGGGTGAATTTTTTTATAACTCATCCGTTTAAATAATTAATAGCCTTAAAGTTCTGCATAATTAAGGGTGTGGCCACTTGAGTGACAGGTGGATTGCCGCTGATGTCACTACTAGTCGTTTGCCTGCTGTCTGTTAGCGTCACGTCACCTCAGCTAATCCGCCTCGCTGCACATTTTCGTTTATCCGGGAGTGACGCGCGGCCAAGATGGCGACGACCGGCTCCGCCCACTTTGGGCTTCAAAAATGCTCTTCAGAAACACTACAGGTGACGTCACGCACACTACGCCCATATTTTTTTTACAGTCTATGAAAGCACCACAAAAACATAATAAAGGTAAAATAAATTTGATGTACCGTCAATGGAGAATGTCCCCATTTTAGACTCTAGGAAGTCAAACAGTGTGCTGGGCCCAGACGGCCTTCCTCCTGCTTCCTCATCCTCATCTGTTCTGGAACGTCCCCGTCCACGACCCTTTCCTTTAAGAGAACAAATAAAGCATAAAATTATTAATTAATGACTTTCTGAGACTGTTACAGTACTTTTTGTGCTCTCCTTTTGCCTTTGCGTTCGTAGTCAGGATGTCCTATGGGTGTGCGATATACATCGTCTACGATAATATTGTGATTGTTGTTTTTAACGACGTGCAATCTGTCATTATCGAATATATTCCTCACATAGAGAGTGCACGTATACACTATGTGAAGTAGTCTG
Organism: Tiaroga cobitis; assembly: GCA_030578255.1. Taxonomy (NCBI): domain Eukaryota; kingdom Metazoa; phylum Chordata; class Actinopteri; order Cypriniformes; family Leuciscidae; genus Tiaroga; species Tiaroga cobitis. The sequence goes on from CM060601.1 coordinate 39,690,433, forward strand.
GTATGTTAGACTTTCACTGCATGATTTACTCTATTAAATGCATATATAATGCCCTAAATATTCAAGATAAGGGGCAAAAATACCTCTGTATGTCTTTAATATTTATATAATTGAACATAGTTAATCAATATCACACGAAGGGTGCAGTTCTTTGTAAATATCAGCATGAGAACAAATGTGATATTGATTTTATACAACAGTTCAATAAACAAGAAGTTAATATTAAGTCATGACTTACATTTTTAGTCATTATTGCCTGTTTTTGCTCTATTTCGCCAACAAAAATAGTTCCAAACAAAACAAGAGGATTTTTTTGCATCTCTGAGCAACACATGGTGAATGAATGAACTGGTTGAATGAATGATTCAATGACTCACTCATTAACACTGACTTGCTGCTGCCACCAACTAGGGCTGTCACTTTACGTTCGAAAATCGATTCCACAATCGATCGGACCAACCAACACAAGTATCGAAAACGAAAATAGGGAATCGATTTTTATTTAGTTTTTTACCAAAAATGTGTTTTAGGTGGACAGATCAATAGTGCACAGAACTTGTAGGATGTTGGAAAATAACAATGTCTTTTCTGTCAACCAAATGCGTTTTAATATTCGCTATTACTTCAATGCAAGTGAACAAGCGCGCCGTTATTTGTTGCTTAGTGTCGTGTGTGTTCAAGTAAGCCAGAAATGCACAGATTCTGCAATACGCTGTATTTAATATATCATGAGGAATCACGAGTTGCGTATTTGCGCTAAATCCGCGCAGATTTGGCTTACACGAACTTCCACAGCAAAGAAAGTGAGTAAACATAAAAACACGCCAGATTGGCTCGTGATTTGACAGTGTTTCCCGCCAAAGTTCATTTTTACCCGCATTTGGCGAGTTGGAGGGTGTTAATTTCAATCCCTGAATGTTACACTTCTGTTTGTTATTGTGCACGAAACTTCACGCCAATAAATCATAAGTAATATTGCTGACTTGTGCCAGAGACTGCTTGTGTGCGTCTCAAGCGCCCTCTTTACGCTCGTCCTAATGCCTGTTAGGTGTCCGTGGATTTGCCTGTATTTGGTGATGAAAATGGAAACGTCTTTAGACATGGAAAATCGATTTTACAATCGATTCAATGAACACTTGCGTCTCAAAAATCGAACAGGATTTTTTCACAAAAGTGACAGCCCTACCACCAACTAATGTTTTTATTTATTTTATTTTTATCATTTCTTATATCAATATTCAACTTATGTTTAAACATCGAAACATTATTTATGCATTTGTAACTGCAGGTTAAATGCATTCATGTCCCTCTGAGCTGCATTATATATTTGTAATTGCATCTAAATGCCAGATATATCTTTTTTTGTCAATATCGCACATTACTAGCGATTAACGTCCTGTTTCATAATACTGCCACACAAAATTACCTTTTGGGAAAAAAATTGCAATGCAGTTTGTGTGTAAAGTCCGGAACAGAGATCGGCCAAAATGAAACAAAATCCTGCCGTTTTTCTCCTCTTAAACACACGATTGGGAACTGGCCGATTGTGTTTAACAATGGGTTTTATTGCATTTGATTTTGTTTTTATTGCAGAGTGAACATGAATACACAGGGAAAAAGTGACCTACGCAACAAAGAAAACGTTCAGCCTAAACGTGGTGTGGTGCTCGCTTTCAGGTTAAGCTTTCCGCGACTGCGCAAATGAGTTATAGGTTGCCCTATAGGTTGCCAGGTTGAGATGACAAACGAGTTGAAATTGTATATGGTGTGTGGATTGTGTGAATATAATGCATTTAATACAAGATCTGGCAACTGGTCAACATTAGACAAACATATTGGTCCGATTATTCATAAAGGAGTTTGGGCCATGCAAATTACGGGAGTTTCCTGGGAGAAATAACAAACTGGAAGGGGTCCCGGAGATAGGGCAAAAAACGGGACAAACCCGGGAAAAACGGGAGCGTTAACAGGTAAGTCTATAACAGAATTTAGGCCACAATTTGGACACCGATACCATAGGGGAATAACTACCATATAGATATTTTTAATAGCATCTCATAATTTGGCAGCCGGTATATTAGGCTACTGTCACTTTAAGACCTGACGCACGGACCCATTATACTGTTTTATATAGCCAATATATTTTGTGCGCGCACTTTGGGTCAATACGCGCAATCCCTCACCAGAATTCAAGCCCTGCCACCAACAATATTCATCCGGAGCAAATTAAACGAGTGAGTAAAGGGCTGGTGTGTCGACTCGCTGTCGGAGAGATTAGAGAGCGAGAACACACACCTGGTGTCTTTTGTATCTATTCTGCGGAAGAGCTTCAGATATTTCAGTATCAATATGTATCGAAAAATCAATATTACTGCCAACACTAGATTGCACTTAGTTTATTATTCCAGATGCCTTTTTAAAAGACTACAATTGAAAAATGCATATTACAGTCCCTCCAGAAAAACGCGATTATGCGATCGCATGATTCAGTGCAAAATCACTTTCGCCGCATGAATTGCCGATTTCCGTGCAAAATATGCGGGGCTTGCATGATTTCATAATCCTCGCATTTTCGTTGCAAAAAAGTCACATATATCTGAGCAGAAAGTTGAAAAATGTTGCGTTTGCTTTACACGAGAGCCGCCGCTTCCCCCTGTTGCCATGGGAACGTTACGAAGTGACGTAATTACGCGACGTGAACATCATCGAAAAGCTGTAAAACAGGAGCACACTTTATTTTTTAATATTTCCTTTATTCATTTTTACAGACGTTGTAGCATATTCCTCTAGTAAAGCTACAGAACTTGTTTGACTCAATGTTTTTTAAGTTTGATGTGTTTATTAAAGGGTTAGTTCACCCAAAAATGAAAATGAAGTAATTAATTACTCCCCCCCATGCTGTACCAACCCCGTAAGGCCTTCATACGTCTTCGGAACACAAATGAAGATATTTATGATTAAATGTGACAGCTGGATCACTCCTCCATAGGCTCCCTAAGGGAATGAATCCTGACGGCCCAGAAAGTCATTAAAGAAAATGTTTAAATATTCCATGTCGCAACAGTGGCTCAACTATAAGTTTATCAAGCGACGAGACTACTTTTTGTGCGGAAATACAACAAAAATAACGACTTTATTCGACTATTCCTTTTCTTCCTTGTAGGCCTGAGACGAGACTTCAAGAGATTTCCACGACGCATGCGCGAGAATTGCGATCTCCTTCAACTACTTCAGTTCAGTTCTCGCGCATGCGTCGTGGAAATCTCTTGAAGTCTCGTTTCAGGCCTACAAGGAAGAAAAGGAATAGTCGAATAAAATCGTTATTTTTGTTTGTTTTTTCGCACAAAAAGTATTCTCGTCGCTTGATAAACTTATAATTGAGCCACTGTAGTCACATGGAATGTTTAAACATTTTCTTTAATGACTTTCTGGGCCGTCCGGTGTCATTCCCTTAGGGAGCCTATGGAGGAGTGATCAAGCTGTCACATTTAATCATAAATATCTTCATTTGTGTTCCGAAGACGAACGAAGGCCTTACGGGGTTGGTACAGCATGGGGGTGAGTAATTAATGACTTAATTTTCATTTTTGGGTGAACTAACCCTTTAAGATCTGAAATAAAAACAAGATGAGAACTGAAATATTCCAGCACTTTCTGTGATGTATACGCTGGCTTATCATAGGAAGTAATAAGAAATGACTCTCTACATTAAGGTAGGAGCCTAGTGAGAACAGGGTGTTGGGGGAATCACTTGTTTTTCTCTTTTTCATCAAAACGCAGTTTTTGCAAGTTCCCACAATATCATCGCATAAATATCCCGCATATTCCATCGCATTTTTAGAAACCGGGCCGCATAATCAAGGATTTTTGCCCGCAACAGTCACAAAAAAACTCGTTTTTTTGGAAGGACTGATATTATATAAAATTCAACCCGCCAAAGTGGCTAACAGGAGTGACTGCGTTACACGCCACCGCTGAAATAACCCCGGTTGGCGGGTGTTAATGTCAAGCCCTCCCCGCAACTATCTGAAGTTTTCTGATCTTTCCGCAGCGCCCGAAGGCTTTACCTCGAGGAGGCGGGCGGCTCTGCTCGGTTTGGGCCGCTTTGGGCTGGTTTGCTCCGGTGAGGAGGAAGTTGAGGGCCGTCTCCAGGTTATTGTTGTGATCCAGCAAGGCTTGTCTGGCCGCCTCACGGTTGAAGCCCATCTCCATGATGTCCCTCAAAGCTCGCTCGTCAACCTTGAACAGACAGCAGCAAATCATGAAATCATGAACTCGAGGGTCATCGAGCGTTGCATTAAAATCCATCAAGCAGGGACAAGAGAACATGTAGAAAGCATGCAGAGCACTTCTGGAGTACAAAAATAAAACAGAAAAGACAAGGTCACATCGACTGATCTTTAATTCAGAGAAGGCATTTCCTTGCTACTCCACTGGCATTAGAAGAAAATAATGGCATATTAGAGATGCACTGATTTTTCCTTGAGTTTGACCTGCCGATGCTAATTTTAGCCGATTCCGATTTTATTTTTTCAAACCACTTTACAGCACACACACATATTTATTTTCTATCTTCTCTTTAATAGAACATTTTGCATAGAAATTTTTTTGAACAGATAATCGCTATAAAATAGCGTAACCCTAACCCTAACCATATAAATGACTCCTGGTGTGGGAAATTCCCACACATCTAAAGTGCAGTGTTATGGAAGAACCATTTCCTTTTCACATCCAATATACAATTAAAAAATTTTTTGCAATATTTAGCAAACTAAACTTCTGTATGAAAACAGGTAATGGCAATAAAATAATATATAAATAACAAATAAAAATTCAATAAATATAGCCTTGCAGTATAAAGATATTTCTCTCTCACACACACACACACACACACACACACACACACACACACACACACACACACACACAGGCCTATTGCAATCACTTGTATATCAATGGCAAGTTATATTTCTCAAGCAGTTCTTCTCTCATCTGACACATGTCCAGCCAAGCTAAACAGGACGAGTGGAGCATGTGCAGGGAAACAATTAAATAATAATAAAAACAAGTTTAAATGGGTAAATTTTCTATAAATATTTTTGAGTCTTCATTTTCTTTCTGACATAGCCTAGCCTACTTCAGTTCTTGTTAAAACACACCAGACATGCAAATTCTTTGCATTTTGGGCACTTTTTGGATGAAATCATATTTATTTTGTCCATCAAAAGTGTGCTTTCACTTAAATTGAGCGCAGCAAAAATAGATTCGCGCTGAAACCCGCGCTTCACTGTTGCTCCCGCGACGCTCCTGCTCGACGCTCCTGCTCGACGCTCACGCGCTGCTCCGGCTCGCGGTGTGACTGCACTCATTGATTAACATGCACGCCGAACAAAAAAAAAAAACGCGCTGCACCTTGCGGTGTGAAACGGCCGTAATTCACGAGGTTTCCTACATGTGTGCGTTCCGTGTGCACGTGTGATGCTGATGTTGTACGATGTTAATCATGCGGCGCTCGAGTGCATTTGACCGGGATAAAATCGGATTATGTCAGACTGACCGGCCGGTCGCCGATCATGGCCGATCACGTGAAAACCGGCCGATTCCGGTCACCAGCCGATCAATCGGTGCATCTCTAATGGCATATAATTATAAATAAAAGCCCATCGCACAATTTTGGGGCACTTGAGATGTTTTTCCAGATTGTTATTTAAGAAACACAGTAGAATATCTATTAGCAGAACCTTCATGTCATTTTTTTAAGAAATTAATAGTTTTATTCATTAATGTATTAACTAACATGAGATAACTATGAGCAATACATTTCTTACAGTATTTATTAATCTTTGTTAATGTTAGTTAATAAAAATACAGCTGTTAATAGTTTGCTCGTGTTTGTTCACGGTGCATTAATGTTAGCAAATACAACGTTTGATTTTAATAATGTATTACTAAATGTTGAACTTAACATGAATAAATGCTGTAGAAGTCTCGTTAATTGTTAGTTTATGTTAAATAATGAATCCTTATGGTAACGTGTTACGAAAATGCATCAGTTTTCCCAAAAATATGAAGCAGCACAACGGTTTTCAACATTGATAATAATCAGAAAAGCATCAAATCATCATATTAGAGTGATTTCTGAAGGGTCATGTGACACTGAAGACTGGAGTAATGATGCTGAACATTCAGCTTTGATCACTGGAATAAATTACACTTGACTATATACTCACATAGAAAACAGTTATTTTAACTCTAATAATATTTCAGAATTTCTACTGTATTTTTGAATATTAATAAATGCAGCAGAAGAGAAAAACATCAATAAAATCTCTGGTTAGATTCCCAGATGACGCTTACTTACCTGTGCAACAACACTTAAGTCCAAAAACCACATTTTTACATTTTATGATACTTGCAAGAAGCAATGGCTTAAATAATAGTGAGTGTTCAGTCTATTTGGTCCTTCACTTTTTACTGTTCATCTCAACTTTAAAACTGCTGACAGAACACCATTTATTTTTATGATGATCTTTGCATCTTACCAAATCTCTGTAAACTCCTTCTGACTTGTTCTCCGTCCAGGGCTTCTCTCTCTCCTCTCTTCTTCTTTGATAGGTGTCTCGACTCCTGTAGGAGGATCCTGGATTGGCAAGGTTTCCTCTGGCATTGCCTCCACCGCCAAACGTACGCGTCTAGAAGGAAACAGAGAGCACTATGAAAAACACAAAACACTGATGCAACTCCAGCACAATAACATCAGATTTCTTCCATTAACACACACAACTTTAGCACAAAGAACTACATTTCTGGACTCCACGAGTGTGTTTTTAAGTTAAAATCAAGCTGGGTTTTGAAACACAGTCCAGGTGCCGCAGAGGCAAAGTGTTTAATCATTCACTTATCACGTTACATTCATAATTACATACTTGAAATCAAAAATTTCTTAATGAAATATCGGAGAATATTCAGTTCACCCATGGCCTGAGGATACAGTCATGAGAATGAACAAATTCAATTATATACTGCTTTAATGCATCAATATTTCATTATCAAAAGGTGCCGTTTTGTTGCAGGGGATGAAAACGATATTTATTCTGAATTGAAATCCCAATATCTTTGTGAAAGAGTGTATTCTGTAAGATGCTGAAATCTGAAGGTTATATGTACACTACACTTCAACGGTTTAGAATAATTAAGAGATTTTTTATGTTTTTGGAAGAGTCTTCTGCTCAACAGGGCTGCGTTTATTTGATCAACAATACAGTTAAACAGTGAAATATTACTACGATTTAAAATAACTGTTTTCTGTGTGAATATACAGTAAAGTGTGATTTATTCCTGTGATCAAAGCTGAATGTTCAGCATCATTACTCCAGTCTTCAGTGTCACATGATCCTTCAGAAATCACTCTAATATGAGGATTCGCTGCTCAGTTATTGTCAATTTTAATAGGTGCGCAATTATAAAAAATTGGTTCTCATTATTATTTTACTTCTTACATTTTTTTAAGGAATCTTTGATGAATAGAAAGCATTTATTTGAAATAAAATCTTTTCTAACGTTATAAATGTATTTAAATGTCACTTTTGTTAAAATGAATGCATCCTTGCGGAATAAAACATTATTTCTTTTTTTTTTTTTTACTTTTGCAAATCTAGCAAAATCCTCATATTAGAGTGATTTCTGAAGGATCATGTGACACTGAAGACTGGAGTAATGATGCTGAAAATTCAGATTTGATCACAGGAATAAATTACACTTTACTGTATATTCACATAGAAAACTGCTGATTTACACTATAATAACATTTCACCGTTTTACTGTATTTTTGATCAAATAAATACAGCCTTGCTGAGCAGAAGAGACTCTTCCAAATCGTAATCATTCCAAACATTTGGCCGGAGATGTTCATTCATTTCACTAATATTGTTAACAGTCTTAAACGCATCTCGTAATAAAGGTTATGAACGCCAGCGCACCTCTTTGCTCTTGGCGACCTCAGCGATAGCAGCGGTTCTTTGTTTCTCAAACTCGTCGTTGTCGTCCGCAGATTTGACAGCGTTTGTGCTCTGAAGGGTCTTCCTCTGATCCAGGGCTCTGCTGTCCACCTGCTCCTTATGAGCACATTTCTACACACAGATCACAGCAGATTATACAACACTAATCTCCCGGAGAATCAAATCAACAGATGTAAAGAGTCCTGACCTGTCCGAAGGGAACGAACGGAGGAGGTCCACCTTCTGCACCGATGTTTCTGCGGTTGTGCTTGGCCAGGCTCTTTACAGAAGAAAAGGTTGAAGGTTTCATTAGAAAGAGTCAAACACACATTTATTCAGACACCTTCAACATTTCTCTCATTATCAGTTTATTCGCTATAGTTTAGAAAATGGTGATGAAATATGACAATATTTGACTGGTTTTGTCCGTCCTTCTGTTAGACTCTCACACATGAATTATGTTGAATATCTGTCAGCTGTTAAATTTAACTACACAATTAGATAATACCAGTTTAGCTCGACCAGTGACCAAGCAATGCTTCATGTTGTTCAGTGTGTGTGTGTAAAAAGAGCATTAGCAATTACAGAAAACACACTGAAGCAAAACATGATCAGCTCAAAGTGGAGGAATCATTTATGGTCACATATTGTAATAAATGTTACTGGTAGTCACTGTATGAATAATATTTGGGTGTAATATGTCATAGTTTACTGTATTTGCTCTCCTCACTTACATAAATGAACTATAGTGTCCTGCACACACTAGTGAAAACATATCAAAAATGATACCAGGTGTCTGAATATTTTTTGTTTTGACTGTATGTGAATAAATTGAATCCAGAGAGGGGAGAAAAATCTTTGGACTGAAGTAATTTACCCATCAAGGTGAATAAAGAAATGTGTCTAATGCTTTCTGGCTTTGATTGATAATTAAAATAAATCATCTGTTGCCAGTGTGTCATCCATCACTGAGCTGAAACATGATATTAACAGATGGCCACAGGCACTGCTGTTTCTGCTTGACACCGCGGCTTCGCTTTCTTAACTTTTAATGAATACAACCTTTAAAAAGGGCATATTTTCATTTTTCAATATTTTACACTTTTGCATCTCTTCATTTCTCCCTAGAGCCCACTTAAAATGTTAGTCAAGGTTTCTTGCACTAAAAACATTTAGTTTGTGATTTAGTTTCATGGTTTTACACACACTCTCTGAAATTTCAGAAAATAAAAAACAGTTTGTGCTATAGTGCATTTAAGAATCCTATATGTAAATTTCCTCTGTTGTGATTGGCTGAGCTCCATGTGCTGATGTCATTCAAAAGGCATCTTAACCTCCAGACCTTCAAATCTCAAATCTATGCTCAGTAAATCATTATTTACCTCTCCATTTCTCTGTCTTCCACTTGTTAATTTTTTATGTTTACTTTATCGTAATAATAATTATTTGTAATTATTGGTTGTCTCCATCTGCTTTTCTGCTTGTTCATTGTTCTAATAAGTAGATTGCTTGTCTCTTTGTCTGTCAACTGTTTGTATTATTTTGAGAAGCGACCCTTTGTTCTTGAAAGGCGCTATAAAAAATAAACATTATTATTATATTATTAAAAGGACGGGTCAAATTGATAAACTCAGACAATTATATCAAATGAAATTAACATGATCATTACACATAGTAGAGTGAACCTATATTTAATAGAAGCAAGAAGAAAAAAAAACAGTTTTCTACAATGTGTCCATTAAACTGCATCATATTTCCAGAATACATTCATAATAAAAGAGAGAAAACTGTAGATTTTCCTGGAGCTCAAACAGTAGAGCGTCGGCGCTTGCAACGCCAAGGTCATGGGTTCGATTTCCAGGGAAAGCAGGAGCTGATCAGAATGTAAATGTGTAGCTTGAAACGCTATGTAAGTCACTTTGGATAAAAGCGTCTGCCAAATGCATAAATGTAAAACATGCATCTCACCCTCTGAAACTCCCACTTGTCAATCATGTGATCCACCTCGCCTCCGAGAACGGCGATCTTGGAATCGTCCAATAGCAGGATGCCGTTCTTAACCTGAACGACCCCCAGGAGCTTCACTTTGGTCCCGGGCGGCGTGTTCAGACTGAAAGTGGAGCGGAAATCAAATTAAAGTGGATCAACCATTGAACAACAGCAGTGGTAAAATCAAATAAACTCAGTGACATCAAAGTTGGTAAGATGTTTTTGAAAGGCTGCATTTATTTGATCAGAAATACAGTAACACAGTGAAATATTATTCCAGTGTAAATCATCTGTTTTCTATGTGAATATATATATATATATATATATAGTATAATATTTGATTAATATATAGTAAATTGTAATTTATTCCTGTGATCAAAGCATCATTACTCCAGTCTTCAGTGTCACATGATCCTTCAGAAATCACTCTAATATGATGATGTGATGATAAAGAAACATTTATGATTATTATCAGCGTTGAAAACAGTTGCGCTGCTTAGCATTTTTATAATAAACCTTTTAAATATTTTTTTTCTCTGATTAATAGAAAGTTCAAAAGGAAAATACGTTTTTTTTGTAACAATGTTTAAGTCTTTACTGTCACCTTTGATCACTTTAATGTGTCCTTGCTGAATCAAAGTATTCATTTCTTACAACAACAACAAAATATAACTGATTATATTTCAAAGAAAAAAAAGCAATGGCTATTATTGTTGCAAACATTAAGATCTGATAAACATTTTCAACCCAAATTTCATTCTCATAACTGCATTACAGATTATATTCTCATTAAAATAAGAATTTGTGAGGAAAGTGTGCATATTTGAAATGTCTTAAGTCTGTATATGATAAGTACCAATATAATTTATGAATTTTTCCTTTTGATTATGGGGTAAAATGTGATTTTTTTTAAGAGACCCCAAAATAGGTCAATTTTCCTTATTTGGCGTCAGCAATGACTTTCCAGAAAGCGGTGGTGAGAGAATTTAATATTCATAATTGCACTTCTCTGCTTTACTTGCTTCTATTTCCTGGTTGTCAATCAGGGTTTTTTTCTCTGATGTGTTGCAGCTTTAGTAAGTGTGGGGCATTTGCTGTAAGTTGGGATTAAGAACTGGCTGTTTGACTTTAATTAAAGATTAAAGGAGGGGGAGAAGGGATGGATTGAGAGAGAGGAAGAGTCAGAAACTCTATTTTGCCCTCACAAACACTCTAATACCCCGAGGAGAGAAGTGGAGCAGGGAATTTTCCAAAACGCAGGCTTATTTCCTCAAATGTGTGCCCTTGCCTGCTCCCTGATCAAATGTTAATGCGACGCTCTGCACTGCAGAAGCAGCTCCTGCTAAAAATACACGGCAAATAAACTCACCCTCAAGCACACATCCAAACCCTCGTTAGAAGAGCCCGAGGGGTTTGTCATGTGACGCGACTATTGCAGTTACAGACTTTCCTGACCCGTCCATCGGCACGAGACTCGAAGGAGCCGATCCGATCCCCCAGGAGCCGTCAGACAAAACACTGTTTGTTCCAGTGCGATGCTTCGGTTCATTCATACAGCTCCACTTTCATTCGAAGCTCATTAATCAAGGAAATAATCATTTGAAACGAGCAACACCAAACTGAAATTGTAAAGATTTTATGCATTTAGCAGAAATATTATTTTTTTGTTATATTACTCAATTTTTTTGTTAAAGTTCCCATGCAGTCAATAATTGTATCCCTTAAAACACATCTTGAGACATTTTAACGTTTTTTTTTCTGTGAAAATTGTTTCTTCATGCTTTAAAATAGCTTGAATGTAACTCGACACCATTGCTTCGTGAATATGCAAATTAGTCCCCGCCTCCACTCACTCACAGCGGCTCGGATTACCTGATCGACTCGCGTAACTGTAGTAAACGCGACACAATCGACCCTTCGCAGGGAGTTTGATTGACAGGCGATCTGACCAATCATTATCCGCCATCCGCCGAATCCGCCATTTTTGTCCGACAGAGCCGTCAGGAGAGTTAGTAGATCAACATTGGAGGATTTGAAGCTGAGAAACGGTGTGTACTGACGTCTTTCCGTGGTTAAAACAACATTCCTTCTGATGTTCATTCATGTTTATTTGATGCTATAAATTAACTAGAAGCTTTAAGAGGCTCTAGCGTCCAAACAGACACAATAAAGAGCCACAAAACAGTATTTATTATTTAAATTTCTTTAAAAAAAATGACCAAATTTGAAAGTTGAGACCGTTTTTCATATCAAAAGTAAGCTGGTGTGTCCTGTCTGTCAGTGTGTTGTCAGTGTCCTCTCTGCTCCGCGATTTACATGTGGCGTGAGAGGCGTGGCTTGTTGGACATAGCAACAGTAACTAAAGGGGGCGGGTCTTTGTGAATGGTCAATTTCAAGTGGAAATATTGGTTTAATTCAGCTAAACATGTTTGAACCAGAAACTGATTCAGAAGAAGAAGAGGAAGAGTGAATTATAGAGGATCGTCTACAAGATCATTGACATGATTATCCTTTGTCTCGACTACGTTATCAAACAGCTAATAATGTGTGTGTTGCTAATGTCACACACACACATGTTCCCGTTCCCCGTCTCAGAGTCACAGCTGCCTTCTAAACATCAGCATCAAACATCATAGAAAGCCAGCGGAGAAAAGCCCAATTTCAAAGTTTCAATCAGGCTTTAGTAGTTTTAAGGAGAAAATACTCTAGGATGCTGCTGTTGACTGATGACTTTGCACATGGTTTGTCTTAAAGCATATTAAAAACATAGATACAACATTAAAAACTTGATTTGCACCACAGGGGGTTTGTAACTATTTGTATGCATTAAGCATCGTATTCCTAATAGACAAACTACACTTTATAAGCGTGCAATGTCATCATACACATGTTGCAATAATGCATGTCCATTCTGTGCTTGTAATTCTGCAAGGGAATGAAGGAGGCTTTGAGTTCTCATGAACAGTGGACAGTTTCATTCTGTATGTTAGATGTAGAGAGAGAGTGAGCGAAGGAACAGATGAATAAAGAGCGCTCTGTTCTTCGAGCGGCACAACAACAGCAGTCGCTGGCCGGCGGCCACCAGGAATGGAGACGTGGGATTGGTGGGATCTGAGCCAATCAGAAGCTGTGAAACTGGGGTTAAAGGAAGGGGAGTGCAAGAAAAGCACCGAAAAGGTCATTTGACTTTGAAGCGGCTTTACAAGATTACACAGTGTCAGATTCCTTGGATTTGTGTTTGACGGTGTAAAAAAAATATTTTTCGAAGTTGCAAAGATTATACGAGTACGTTATACAAGAAAATACAATTTCACGATTAATTCAATGCGTTACTTACGGTTTCTCAGTAATCATTTGTGAAATTTAATAGCAATTTCTGAGTGAAAATTAGGGTTATTGATTTGAGCAAACCCGTAATATTACGTATTAAACTTTCACAATTCAAGGCGTTAGATACACTATTATAAGTTTTATGCAGTTTTTGCATATTTTATGCAGTTGACAAGTTCATTAAAGTTTTTTTTTTATTAACAAATTTAAATAACGAGTCAATACATCATCAATCCTTTTTCCAAAGCGTTAATTAATCTGTCAGGATGGTTTTGGCGGGAAATTGCGTACATACGTCACTCGCACGTGTGTGTCTCCTGATAGAGTAAGTGTGTGTGTGTGTGTGGTCAGATGTTAGTCACAACGAGTAAATCTTTAACATACGGAGAATCATCAGTTTTAAACACACTGATCAGAGGACAGATGATCATCTGCAAACTCATAAGATCATCCACACTGACCGTACACTGCAGAAACCAACGCTTTAGGAGATTTAATCACATTTTCCATGAAAGTTAAAGCCACAGGTAGGATGTTATATAGTCTTATATATATATATATATTAGGGCTGAAACAACTAATCGATTTAATCGATTAAAATCGATTATTAAAATAGTTGTCAACGAATGTCATTATCGATTAGTTGGTCTGCTTACGTCACGGGAAGCGTTTACTGGTGATTGGTTGAAACGGGCCAATCATGATGCTCTCTGTCTTACATGCGCTGCGCTTCATGAGACACACGCAAGGTCTCTCTCCCTTCACCGATCAGCCGTGGGCGCAGAGACCGAGATCTTGTTTACAGTCTATGTTTGGAGCACAGTCTCTTCTGTCTCGCATGCGCGCTCTTGCTCGCGCGCTCTAGATTCCGGGAGTTTGAACTATTTTGCGGGCATCAGGGAGCCGCTATCAATATGCGGGAGACTCCCGGATCTTCCGCGAGACTTGGGATGTCTGTATTTTGTCTCGAGCATCAGGTTGCGCAATCAGTTCGCTCGCAACATAAGTGATGGATTAAAATAGCGCTACCGCAGAAATAGGTTGAATTAAAACGGTGTTTACAAAGTGAAGCACTAAATATAAAGGCAGTTAATAACAGCAGCAGTAAAAGATTGTTTTTAGTCACTGTACTCAGTGGTTTTCAGCGAATGCTTGTGCACTAATGCATAATTTTTCCTGTCCTTTTAATCAACCCTGTTAGCTTGCTGCGTACCATCCTGTTCTCTTTTTATAGCATTTGTCTAATATTAAGTTTTAATTGTTTTTCAAACGCGATCTACCGCGGCTCTATGTTCACACGCTTGTTTTCAGTCTTTCTATATTTATTTTATCTATTATCCTTATAATTCCATTAATTTGAAAATAAAAATTAAATGAATTATATATTTGAGATGTTTTTAGTTTATATCTTCACATCTGAACAACATGTCTGTGTAAATTTGTTTTAACAAAAATTGCTAAAACATATGTTGGATATAATTTTTAATTAATTTTACATTAATCATGGTTGTCAACTTGCCATTAGCAATTATCATTAAAAACAAAGCAAATAGGCCTATTGATATTAGTAAAACTCAATGTGTGGCTTTTGCACTTTTTAAAGTACACTTTTACACATAAATACCCTTGTGGCGAGCAGGACGAGGCCGAGGGACGTGAGAGGCCGGTGACGTGAGTGATAATGAACGACACCTGTGAGACGCACCGGTCTTGCATCTCTCACGTCCCTCGGCCTCGTCCTGCTCACCACAACCCTGATTTAGGGTTTTATTTAGTTATAATAAACAAAAAAATCAAATTGGAATTTTTATCCGATTAATCGATTAATCAAAAAAATAATCGTCCGATTAATCGATTATCAAAATAATCGTTAGTTGCAGCCTTAATATATATAAATCGGGAGTTTATTTTTAAGATAGTTCCGTGTCTATAAATGGGTAAAGCTACAGTAGCGTGAGATCCTCTCCATCTAAACTGGTCATATCGCTTAAGCCTATAGTGAATCTTTTATGAGCAGAAGGATAATCTCTCTCTCTCTTTTAGTTATGAGAAAGAATCATATTAATCCGCACCGTCACTCAGAGCCAAAGCACAACCAGAACAATGTTCTTCCGCAAAATGCATGCAGTTTTGTTTTTTTAAGAGCTAGAAAAGTCAGTGTTCCTTAAAAAAAAAAAAAAGTGTCACATTCTTGGCATGTACATTCACAAAGACACAGTTTTTCCGCATTTCAAAATGACATTGATGTTTTAGGTTCATTGAGTGAAAGAGAAAATGAGCCTGAAGTGACATCGAAAGCAACGCAGTGACTCATCAATTCAGTGTGTGTGTCAGAGAAACCCTTTTCTATGCAGCTCTCCACTACATCCAGAGCTCTTTCTTCTGCATCCAGGCAATTACAGACCCTCTTATCACATTAAGAGCTACGTTTAATCAAACCCTGGGTTTTTGGCCTCATTATGGGCCACTTCACTGTGTCTGACGGGCCGAGACATTATTTCATTAAATCACCCCGTCCAATTAGACGTGCTTCAATTAAATATCTGAGGTACTAGATTTTACAGCCACGAGAGAAGCGAGTGAGGGAAACTCTGTGAAGTTTATATCGCATTGACTGGCCAAATCTTGATGTTAGAAATCAATAAGCTTGATCAAATTAGCCAAAAATATCTAATAAACCATCATGTAAGGTGGATTTCAGTATCCCACAATGCAATGCACTTGATATTGCATTACCTGAAGTAACATCAGGCACCATTCTAACATCTCTCCCTCTAATCAGGGTTCGTACAGAAACCGTTTTAAAAAGAAATTCCAGGACTTTCAAGGACTTTTCAAGCACTGCTTTTTTGGTTCTCAAGGACAACAATCAGAAATCACACTTATCAAACAATATCTTTAGGTTTTTTTTTTAAACTCAAATTACAGATATAAGGTATCCAAAACACAACTAACAACGTATTTAATAATATATATTAAATATAAAGTTTCTAATGGCTATTATTGCTACAATAAATAATGTTTTATCGAGAAAAGGTCTGATGGGGGTTTATGTAGAGTTCATTTTGCGTGAAAAGATTGTATTTGTGTTTTAATAAGTCATTACAATTCATAAAAATTGCTGTTTTCAAGGGTTTTCCAGGACTTAAATGTCAAAAAAAGTCAAATGCAAGTACTTTAAGCACCTTGTAGTAGGGCTGGGGTAAACGATTATTAATTAAACGATCAGTCTGTCGATTATTTTATCGATTAGTCGAATTGAAAAATTGAACGATTCTTTTTTGTAACATGGAAATTGCAGGAGTGCACATTCAATGCACAACAATTTTGATCTGGTTCTTACGGAGTATCTACACTGTGAAATGTCTGGTAGGCTCCTCAGATGAGCCCTATCACACTTGGATGTGGTGCTCATTTGAATGTTTTCAGTGCTCATAAAAAACATCCAGGCTGATTTTTCGGTTTTGTTGACGGGGGTGGGGTTTACATGCGCTTCATTAGGGACACACACACACACGCAAGGTCTCTCGCTCTCTCCCTCTCCCTCTCTGCCGCGCTACACGGTTTGGAGCTCGCGGGCTCTAGATTCCGGGAGATTTTAACTAATTTGCGGGCATCAGGGAGCCGCTATCAATATGCGGGAGACTTGGGATGTCAACTCCATTTGACAAAGAGCGCAAATAACGACACCTTTACGTTTGGGACTAAATTTGAAGTATTCCCACACCTTCGATGATTTAGTGCGAGCTGGGTTCTTTAGGACTTTTTTTTTTGTTGGGACTTTTGCATGGCTTTGTTGTGAATGTGAAGAGGTTGCCGTTTCGTTCTCAATATGACTCAATATGATTCAATCACTCAATATGATTCAATCACTCAATATGACTCAATATGACTCGATCACTCAATATGACTCAATCACTCAATATGACTCAATCACTCAATATGACTCAATCACTCAATATGATTCAATGACTCAATATGACTCGATATGACTCGATCACTCGATATGATTCGGTGTGTGTGGCGAGCTGTACCGCCGGGAACGGTGCAAAAAAATAAATACATAAATAAATAAAGAAGCGTCGACAAAAAAATATGACGTCGAAGCGTCAACGTCATCGACGCGCCACTACAGGCCTACCTTGTAGGAACCCTGTCTATTTAATCAGACTGCCATGAGACATTTTTACACAACTTTAAATCAAAATACAAGACATGATAACGATGCCACTTGCTGAACTAAACACGCAACATAACGAGGTCACGTAACAACAATGCAACATACTACTGTTTGATTATTTAACGGTGCATGTCGCATACGGTTTCACACACTTCTTTTAAATAACAGGCAGTATTAGTGTTAACACATAATAACGTTTTCTAAGATAAGGTTACAGATAGATTTTTTTTTTTGTGATCAACAACTCATATGTGTTCTCCTCGTATCATGTGTTATTCTGTAAAAATATAGAATGATTTAAGTAAAAATTGACTTTGAACGGGAGTTGTGCTTTGTTTCAGTCGTCCCTCCAGAGCGGGAATGAAACACACGGGTGGGACGGATGAAACATAACAGTTTAAACGGTCACTATTCATCTAATGCTTGTTTTTATGTACAATACCTGACAAGTAACTCATGTACCGGTCCTGTCTCAGGAGCTCTGCAAAGAACAGGTCGATTTTGGCCCGTCTAATTAATATTCATGAGCCTCTCTTCTGATTGGCCTGTGGTTTTCTGAGTGACGCATGGCCAGAGTTTGTTACAAACATATTTTGTAATTTATTTTTATTTTAAGGTTCATATTAACATTCTTTGTTCTGTCGCCCAATAAACAATAGGCGATAAGCCTTTGCGCATTTTGCGTAATCTTTCTAATAGGCTATTTTGAAGAAGACAGACAAATCCGTTTACAATTAATTTTCTTACATGTATTACTTGAGTCATATTGAGTGATTGAGTCATAGTCATATTGAGTGATTGAGTCATATCGAGTCATATCGAGTGATCGAGTCATATCAAGTGATCGAGTCATATCGAGTGATTGAGTCATAGTCATATTGAGTTATATCGAGTCATATCGAGTGATCGAGTCATATCGAGTCATATCGAGTGACCGAGTCATATCGAGTGATTGAGTCATAGTCATATTGAGTTATATCGAGTCATATCGAGTGATCGAGTCATATCGAGTCATATCGAGTGACCGAGTCATATCGAGTGATCGAGTCATATCGAGTCATATTGAGTCATTGAATCATATTGAGTGATTGAGTCATATTGAGTGACTGAGTCATATTGAGTGATCGAGTCATATTGAGTCATATTGAGTGATTGAATCATATTGCGTGATTGAATCATATTGAGTGATTGAATCATATTGAGTCATATTGAGTGATTGAGTCATATTGAGTCATATTGAGTGATTGAGTCATATTGAGTCATATTGAGTGATCGAGTCATATCGAGTCATATTGAGTGATCGAGTCATATTGAGTCATATTGAGTGATCGAGTCATATTGAGTCATATTGAGTGATCGAGTCATATTGAGTGATCGATTCATATTGAGTGGTCGAGTCATAGAGTCATATTAAAAAAAAAAAAAAAAAAAAAAAAAAATATTGAGTCATATTGAGTGATTGAATCATATTGAGTGATTGAGTCATATCGAGTCATATCGAGTGATCGAGTCATATCGAGTCATATCGAGTGACCGAGTCATATCGAGTGATCGAGTCAAATCGAGTCATATTGAGTCATTGAATCATATTGAGTGATTGAGTCATATCGAGTCATATCGAGTGATCGAGTCATATCGAGTCATATCGAGTGACCGAGTCATATCGAGTCATATCGAGTCATATCGAGTCATATTGAGTGATTGAATCATATTGAGTGATTGAGTCATATCGAGTCATATCGAGTGATCGAGTCATATCGAGTCATATCGAGTGACCGAGTCATATCGAGTGATCGAGTCATATCGAGTCATATTGAGTGACTGAGTCATATTGAGTGATCGAGTCATATTGAGTCATATTGAGTGATTGAATCATATTGCATGATTGAATCATATTGAGTGATTGAATCATATTGAGTCATATTGAGTGATTGAGTCATATTGAATGATCGATTCATATTGAGTCATACTGAGTGATTGAATCATATTGAGTGATTGAGTCATATTGAGTCATATTGAGTGATTGAGTCATATTGAGTCATATTGAGTGATCGAGTCATATCGAGTCATATTGAGTGATCGAGTCATATTGAGTCATATTGAGTGATCGAGTCATATTGAGTCATATTGAGTGATCGAGTCATATTGAGTGATCGATTCATATTGAGTGATCGAGTCATATTGAGTCATATTAAAAAAAAAAAAAAAAAAAAAATATTGAGTCATATTGAGTGATTGAATCATATTGAGTGATTGAGTCATATCGAGTCATATTGAGTGATCGAGTCATATTGAGTGATTGAGTCATATTGAGTCATATTGAGTGATTGAGTCATATCGAGTCATATTGAGTGATCGAGTCATATCGAGTCATATTGAGTGATCGAGTCATATCGAGTGATCGAGTCATATTGAGTGATTGAGTCATATTGAGTGATCGAGTCATATCGAGTCATATTGAGTGATCGAGTCATATTGAGTGATCGAGTCATATTGAGTGATTGAGTCATATTGAGTCATATTGAGTGATTGAATCATATTGAGTGATTGAGTTATATTGAGTCATATTGAGTTATATTGAGTCATATTGAGTGATTGAGTCATATTGAGTGTTTTCCTATGATCAGGGGTGCTTCTCAATTCTTATTTGTGCATCCTTGCTTCCTGTTCCTGTCTCAGCTCCACCCCCTGTAGGAAGCGAGGGAAGGCTGCAAGGAAAGAAAATGAGGACGGAGGAATCGAATTAAAGTTTTTTTTATACTTTGGAATACTTGATCACTCGAGCGTCACTTCACTGCGTCATCAGCAGCGCTCAAAGGATGTTGTTCAAGTTACACTAGTTTAACTGACTAGAGGCCCAAAGAGAAGGAAATGAATAGTTGAAATAAAGTCGTTATTTTTGTTTTTTTTGTGCACAAAAAGTATTCTCGTCGCTTGATAAACTTAAGATTGAGCCACTGTAGTCACTTGGACTATTTTAACGATGTCTTTACTAACTTTTCGAGGCCGGCAAGTTCAATCCCTGAAGAAGCCTATGGACTAGTATGGAGGAGTGATCCAGCTCTCAGATTTCATCAAAAATATCTTAATTCGTGTTCCGAAGATGAACGAAGGTTTTACGGGGTTGGAACAACATGAGGGTGAGTAATTACTGACAGAATTTTCGTTTTTGGGTGAACTAACCCTTTAAGGGTGTGTTGCAGTACTAATACACCTGCCGTATTATCATTACAATGGCACATGAAACAATAATACAACTCGTCAGTCAAAAAAAAAGTACGGCACGAAAGAAATCACTAACCCCACTCAAAACAGCTTTCCGGCTCTAACTTTAAAACGGCATGACGTTTAAATCGTCCCGGCTCTCCCCTACACTAGTGTTCAAAAGTTTAGGGTCTTTTGAAAGAAATTGATACTTGTATTCAGCAAGGATTCGTTAAAAAGTGCAGGAAGACAGATGCAAATGTCCTCAGACACACATGAGCTGTACCTGATTTTGGACAGATGTTTAAACTCGAGGCCGGTGCAGAGTGTGTGTCCGTCCGTCATCTGCACACGGAGCATTCTGGGGGCCGCCTGCGACTCCTCGTGGTCTTTAGAAGCAGCGACATTACGAATCTTCTGCACCTGGAGGACACACGGACCGTCCACCTGTGGGAGAGCACAGGGATCTTGCATCAAACACACAGAAAAAAAAACGCTAAAAGCTTAAATGGATGTAATCATGCATCAATTGTTGTTACAGAAAAACAGCTCACAGTCATTATTAAGCAGAATCATCATGTACTTTTGGTGTGTTTTACCTTGTTTTTACCCTTTTGCTTTAACACATATTTCCATTGAGTCCTGCTGATGTTCTCTTTAATAACAGCGCCATCTTGTGGGCAGCATTAGCAAGTGCATGACGTCTATTTATTTGCTGGACAGTGTCTGTCATCTATGCATTATTCTGGATTTTTAGCTTAAATCCAATGGGAAAATCCTATCCATTTCCTAATGATCAACATAAGTCAAGTCAGTTAACTTGAATACCTTTTCTATTCGGCCACTGTTGATGTCCGCCGGCAGAAAGCTCTTTCCTATGGGTCTCAGATCATTCTGTGGATTATATAACACTAGTATTATTCATGTTCTGTTTATCAAGGTGTGGCGGCTTCTATGGAGAATATAAATCATCATCACAAATAGACAAAGAAACACAACTGGTTTATAAATGTAAGTCTTTTGAATATATAATGACAATGTCAAATATCAGTCTTACATTTAACGCTACTTGGATGATGTCAGTCAGTGATGTTTTCTCCTTCTCTGAAGAACTTTTACACTCCTCGATTCCTTCATCTGTAAGGTACCTGTGAAGAAAAGTGAGGATTTAGAGCAAAAGAGTTTGATTTATGTTAATAATTTACATAATCATGGACCCAACCTCTATTCAGACTACTGTTCGATTACTTTTGACCTAGCTTGTTTATAACTTAAGATTTAAAGAGCTAGTTCACCCAAAAATTAAAATTATCCTAGTAATTACCATAGTAATGTAAATGCAGTGATAAACACCAATGCATCAAAGTACCATGGTATTAGCACTGGATACCATGGTAGTTAAATATAACACTCAGTCAAGTGTGAGATGTAAAGGAACTGAACACACAATGATTAATAAACATCAACACTAAATACTGGAAGACGCTGTTAATTGTTCTTGTGACGTGTTTAATAAATGGAGATTGTGAAAGTTGACGTGACAGTCCGAGTGTGTCGATTAGAATCTGCATCAGCTGATTATTAAAATATCAGACATGACATAAGTAATATATGTATTAATAATTGACTGGTAATAGACTAGCAGTTAACAAATGTTGAATATCGTGCTAATCATTTAGTCGCCATCTGCACCTAACAGCCAGAGACAATGAAATACACGAATGAAGTGATATTAAATGAACTTATAAACTCCTGCTAAAAGTCAAACGGAGTGAGTAAACGAATGTAAACATGAGTTAGCATCATTAGCATGTTAGCCGTTAGCACTCAGTAAAGACTCACCAGCCCTCTTCAATGAGCGCGGAGCTCAGATCGCACATCTTCACAGAAACTGACGAGCCTGTGAGGAATCACGGTGTGAAATATCGCTGGCTTCACATTCTGTGTTATTCGGGGTTCATTTTTTTCAACACCGTTTAGCTGCTCCTGTGATGGACAAAGACGGATAACGTCACGCGCAAACTTCCGGTACGTCACGGGTCAAAGTGGAGCGGCGCTGCTGACGTAGACCTCGAATAATATGGATAATATTAATAATGTTACACTAAAGTAAGGGTGCTATGATTTACACGTGTAGTATATATACACTACCGTTCAAAATATGTTTTAATGTTTTTTAATGAGTCTCTTCTGCTCATCAAGGCTGCATTTAGTTGATCAAAAATACAGTAAAAACAGTGAAATAGTATTACAGTTTGAAATAACTGTGAATATATTATAAAGTGTTATGTATTCCTGTGATCAAAGCTGAATTTACTCATTACTCCAGTCTTCGGTGTCACACGATCCTTCAGAAATCACTCTAATACAATGATTTGATGCTCAAGAAACATGTATGATTATTATTAATGTTGAAAACAGTTGTGTAAAATTTATTTTCAGGATTCTTTCATGAATTGAAAGTTCAAAAGAGTCTTTTGTTACATTATAAATGTCTTTACTTTCACTTTTTAATGTGTCTTTGCTGAAATAAAGTAATTTCTTTTCTTTTTTTTAAAACATTTGAATGGTAGTTTGTTGAATGTTACAAAATATTATATTTCAGATTAATGCGGTTCTTTTGAACTTTCTGTTCATCAAAGAAAAAAAATTAAATTACTGTTTTCAACACTGTAAGCATTTTATAGTGATCTTATATATATATATATATATATATATATGTAAATTAATATACTTTTTAAGTATGTATCATGATATATTACTTTATATTTTGAAGAGCATTTTGAGCTTTAATGGATGAAAATGTTGGTCTAATTGTCCTTTATAAACCCGTCAGTTTGTCCTTTTACTTTAGATTATGTGAGAGTAAAATATTGTATGTGTTCAAATCCAGTCAACTTTAGGATGGCTAATGTTGACTGGACTAATAAACACAAATCTAGCCAATATTTGCTAAAAGTATAAGGCCAGCTATGCTATGCAATATTTTAATGCGTAAAACAGAACATATTGAGACAAAACGGGAAAAGCGAATAATATCAAAGCACATCTCATGCACATTTCACGATATAATATGAGTGATGTAAATTGACCATAAATAAGCACTTTGGTAACACTTTACAATAAGGTCCATTAGTTAACACGTAGGGCCGACTGCATTAATTAATCTTAGTTAATATTCATTTCAACATTTAGACTACTAATACATAAAATCAATAATGCAATGTGAACTAAGAACAAACAATGACCAGCTATTTTTTTTATCTAGCATTAAGAAATATTAATTAATATATTGAAAAATGTTATATTGAAATACTGAAACGCTTATTGTAAAGTATTAACAGCACTTTTACCCAGCACTCTTAATGGCATAAAGTGTCCCAATCAACCCAAATTAACCATGTCTACCTTTAATGATATGCAAATATACTCACCCATTTGTTTTTCTTCCTGATGTTTGGACATTTTCACACTATTGTGTCGAGTGTATGAAAGAACATATGTATATTTTATAAAAGGAGAATATGAAAAACAGGTAGAACAAGACCATACATTTATTTAAAAAGTGAAGAAAATCTATTAAAGAGATAAAAAAACACAAAGGAATGGGTTTAAGTTAATAATTTTGAGAAAAGAAAACAGAATTAAAAAACATTTTTTTTATTTGTATAGCTATGATATATAGTAGACTATATAATATCCTACCTGTGGAACATCCAAACAACTTTCATGGAAAATGTGATTAAATCTCCTAAAGCGTTGGTTTCTGCAGTGTACGGTCAGTGTGGATGATTTTATGAGTTTGCAGATGATCATGTTTACGGAAAACAATAAAAAGGTGTGGTTATGGAAAAACATAACAGCATAAATAATGGTTAAAGTTTATCAGTTAAGGTGTGACAGCGCCCCCTTCTGGCAGGAGAGAGGACGCGTATCATTTAGACCAGGGACGTATAAAATAACAAGTAAATAAATAAATAAAAATATTATAATATGATTGTGTATAAAATAAAAATATATTAATCTAATAAATAAAGTAAAATTAATAAAAACTGTTCATTACTATAGCGAGTACTTTTGTCTTTTTAAAGGTACGCAACTTTTGGCCCTCTAGCGGTTTAAAAACGAAACTGCATGCATTTTTTTTGCGGAAGAAGATTGTTCTGGTTGTGCTTCGGCTCTGAGTGACGGTGCGGATGAATATGATTCTTTCTCATAACTAAAAGAGAGTGAGATTATCCTTCTGCTCATAAAACATTCACTATAGGCTTCAGATATAGCCAGATTAGACTAAAGGATCTTCAGATACGGTAGTTTTACCCATTAATACACACGATATCCCTGAAAATAAACTCCAGCACTGCTGAAATAATCTTCACAACATATAAAGTTTTACAGTGAACTGTTAGAGAGACACACATGACAGTTCATCTGTTCAATATAACACTTACTCTCCTGTCGAGTAATAAAAACATGTATATTTCTCCAGCAGACTCTCCTATGTTGAGTGTTTGTTTAAACGGGTTGTTATGTGAGGACACACACACACGTGCAAGTGACGTATGTACGCAATTTCGCGCCAAAACCATCCCGACAGGTCAATAAACACTAATAATAATAGTGAATCAGGGTAAGACAAAAACACGTTTTGAAAGGATTGATAAAAATTATTTAAATTTTCTTAATTTTTAACAGAGTATACTTTTAAATAATTTCCATTTATGTAATCTCTTTGTTGTTTTAATTACAATCAACAGTGCAATTCTATCCTATTTCCTACCTGTTGAAAAAAATATAAATATTTTTATTTTGCAGTTTTTATGGTTCACATAAACATTGTTGGGGTTTAACAAATATCATCTCTCATCATCAACCAATGCATTTTTTTTAAAAAACACTTCAAAACTGGACGTTCAGAGAGAATTCAGAAATAACATTTTCATAACTTAATGGGAATGTTAGCAAAACATTTTTGATAGCTTTGTGTCTTTTCTCATCAAATTCATTTATGAATCATGCACAGGGTTATGCAAATATTTCCAATTCAAACCAAACTTTTAAATAAATAAATACATTTAAAGGGATAGTTCACCTAAAAATAAAAAAAATTACTCATTCCAAACCATGAAAGACTCTTGCTCATCTACAAAAAACAAATTAAGCCTAAATTCTATCTGTTCATCATATAAATCGAGCGAGTCTCTTCAAAAAATGTGGACTAAACCGCTCAATTCTTATGGAATAGTTTTACGATCTCTTTATGAACTTTTTGAAGCAATAATCAAAAATAATAGAAAAAAATATAAAATAACTTAATAAAAACAAATTTAAATAGATTTAAAATCTAAATCTGTCAAATAAAAATAAAAAACCTGTCAAATAAAAATAAAAAAACGGTCCAGTTGATTAAAACATGTACACTGTCCTCAAGTGAATCTCATTATCAAACACAATCGACACGTAAATGTACAGTGATTTATTTTAATCAAATTGAAAAATAAATTAAAGAAACAATAAGTGAAAAACAATGTAACATTCCAGAATCATGATGCTCAAGGCAGATGGCATGAATGAAGACAGTATAAAACTAAGTGTGTGTGTGTGTGTGTGTTTCTCTCCAACATGGACACGAAATCACGAAGCATTCCTGCAGATAAACATGAAACCATCGTTTTTCCTGCTTCAACACAAGAGTGTAGAAAACACACGGATCTCACACAACATGCCCTACACGTGACCAGCTTAAAATCCTAATCTGTACAGGAAAACACATCTGGATGGAATGATCGAAGCCGAGGAAAGTTCATCTGTACAGCAGAGACACACAAATCATTCAGCGTTCTCAACGAGGTCCTCTTCCGGAGGCCGAACGCTTCAACACATACAGCGTGGGAATGACATGAGAGAGGAAACCTGGTGAAAGACCCCGCAAAACCCCCAGAATCCTCGGCCCGAGTGGGACTGAAGAGGGTGAACGTGTCGAGTACGTTCACGACGCATTGGTTTCTCTGAAACGTGACGCTAGCAAACGGCTAGTTCCTCTTCTTGACGTTGTTGTTGGATGACAGTCTCTGTCGCTGCGTCGGCATCAGGCCGCTCAGCGTCACTTTGCTCCTGGCAACTTCAAAAAGTTTGGAAAAGACCTAAAACGAGGGATGAGTGTTAGTACCGCGCGCACACACACACACACACACACACACTCGTGTGATTTAAATCAAGAGGTCAGAGGCCACTAGAGGGCAGAGGTCACGTCTCACCTTCCTTGGCGTCCTCTGTGGGAGCGTGAGTGAGAAGAGAGAGAGACGTTACACACACACACACACACACACACACTGCTAACAGCTGCATGTTCATTTGAAAACTAATTTTTCTTAAAGTTAAGATGAAAATGTGACATATGAGGATAAAAAAATGGATTTTCAATAGAAAGTGAAACGTTGGTTTTGATGCTCTTCAGTGTAAATTAATAAAGAAATTACAAATCAAATGTAATTTTTTTTTAAATATTTAATTTAACAGAAAAATTGAAAATTCTAAAAATGTTTAGTGCTCGACCTCTGGCTTAGAAAGTTTACTAGGGGATATTTTTAATAAATCATAAAATAATAATAATGAAATCTGAATGCATAATTCAAATAATTAAATAAAATATACAACAGTAGAAATTTTACTGGAGAAAAACACAAAGTTAAATAAAATAATCGATAAAATAACATAATAGAAACAATAAGAAGGTGAAAATTTACAAATTGCTAGTGCTATTGAGACCTTTACTATAAAATATTATAAAACAAAAAATGAATTAATATAATGTACAACATAAAAAATTAAAATATCTACAATATAACAGAACCAATTATAATATGAAAATGTTAA
>CM060601.1:39723008-39830508 GCA_030578255.1 Tiaroga cobitis
TGTGTGTGTGTTCGTGTGTGTGTGTGTGTTCGTGTGTGTGTGTGTTCGTGTGTGTGTGTGTTCGTGTGTGTGTGTGTGTGTGTTCGTGTGTGTCTGCGCCACACGGGGAATACAGGAGTCGTGTGTGTGTGTGTGTGTGTGTGTGTGTGAGAGAGAGAGAGAGAGAGAGAGAGAGAGAGAGAGAGAGAGAGAGTGTGAGTGAGACTGAGTGAGAGAGAGTGAGAGAGAGTGTGTGTGTGAGAGAGAGAGTGTGTGAATGAGACTGAGTGAGAGAGAGAGAGTGTGTGTGTGAGAGAGAGAGTGTGTGAGTGAGAGTGTGTGTGTGAGAGAGTGAGTCAGTGAGTGAGTGAGTGAGTGAGTGAGTGAGTGAGTGAGTGAGTGAGTGAGTGAGTGAGTGAGAGAGGTGAGTGTTTGGGTGTGAGAGAGAGAGAGAGAGAGAGAGAGTGTGTGAGTGAGTGAGTGAGAGAGAGTGAGAGTGTGTGTGTGTGAGAGAGTGAGTGAGTGAGTGAGTGAGTGAGTGAGTGAGTGAGTGAGTGAGTGAGTGAGTGAGTGAGTGAGTGAGTGAGTGAGTGAGTGAGAGAGGTGAGTGTTTGGGTGTGAGAGAGAGAGAGAGAGAGAGAGTGAGACTGAGTGAGTGAGAGAGAGTGAGACTGAGTGAGTGAGAGAGAGTGAGACTGAGTGAGTGAGTGAGAGAGTGAGTGTGTGAGAGAGTGAGTCAGTGAGTGAGTGAGTGAGTGAGTGAGTGAGTGAGTGAGTGAGTGAGTGAGTGAGTGACACTTCCATTTCAGTGATCAATACTTATTTGGGCCATCAATGGATTTAAACATGATCAAACATCACACAGATGTGTGATAAGACTTCATAAAAATGCAAATTTACTGTACAACACAGAATCTCATGGAATTTGGCTAAATTAATCAAAATTAGGGCTGTCAAATATTGATCTGAAATTGTGTCTGTGAATATTAAACCGCACGACTGCACTGAAATATAAAGCCAACCTGCCAATATTAGAGTTGAAGAAATTATGACAGCAATATATCACAGTAGAATGAATCTCAAAATAATAATAATAATAATAATAATACAGATTATTAATACCACACATTTTCATCCAATGACAATTTTATGCTATTGTAAAAGCTCTAGGCCTGCCTTTGACTAAAGATTTTTCTAGTTGACTAGTAGCCGTTCATTTAAGCAATTAGTCGACTAATCACCAGTTTATATTATTAAGCCATAAATCATAACAACGAGCCTTTAATTGTCTATACATTACATGGCCTAATCAGCGCTCAAACACACGCATAAAGCCAGAGCACACAGCAAATGTAATAATCATGAGTGTGTCGTGAAAAATCAGAAGGAGACCGTCAAAACATTTTAATTATTTTAGTTTTGGTTTGGGGGGGAAATTTGATGATTAAAGTGAAAGCACACTTTTGATGGACAAAATAAATATGATTTCACACAAAAGTGCCCAAAATGCACAGAATTTTGGGTGTTTTAACAAGAACTGGAGTACATGTCAGAAAAGAAAATGAATTTTCTTTTTGAAATGAACATTTTTTTAGTTGGATACTGGATGCAAATAGAAGGAAATGGTTCTTCCATAGCACTGCACTTTAGATGTGTGTGAATTTCCCACACTAGTCATTTATATAGTCCTTTTTTATAGCGATTACTGTTCAAAAATGTTCTATGCAAAATGTAAAATGTTCTACTAAAGAAAAGAGAGAAAATAAATGTGTTTGTGCTGTAAAGTGGTTAGAAAAAATGAAATCGGAATCGGCTAAAATCGGTATCGCCAGGTCAAACTCTGAAAAATCGGAATCGGCCTAGAAAATTGTAATCGATGCATCTCTAATAGATAGTTTTAGCATCGCAGCCCTTTGAATCCAATCGAATTGAAAGGTGCCTAGAGATTCCCAACCCTAAATAAAATGTTCAACCAAACCTCTTCTGGTCAACAAACGGTTAGTCGACGGTTAGAGGGCAGCCCTAAAAGGCTCTTAACGTTGTTTTGGAGTCTCGTACAACAGGTTTACAAGCATCAAAGGTCAAAAAACACTAACTTTCTCAATTCAGGACTCGACAGTGCGGGTGTTTCTCTCACATTTGTGACTAAAATGAGATGTGTGCGAACTGTGAAATCGATTTAGGAGCAAGTGTGTGAATAATCCAGGCTGTCACCTCGTAGCCGGCCGTCGAAGTGCGGGTTTGTGGCCACTTTGAGTCCGGGGTGTGGCAGAAGAAAGCAGCTGATGTTGGAGAAGCACGAGTGGATGTGTTTCCTCACGTTCTGGAGCTCCTCGTGTTGATTCGGTTTCACCTGAGAATCACAGCGTAATTCAAGCACATGTGACCGAGTTCGCAAGCTTTCTGACTCTAGAGCCGCCACTGCACAACAGTTCTGACTAGGGCTGTCACTTTTGTGAAAAAATCCTGTTAGATTTGAGACATTAGTGTTCATTGAATCGATTGTAAACTCGATTTTCCATGTCTAAAGACGTTTCCATTTTCAACACCAAATACAGGCAAATCCACGGACACCTAACAGGCATTAGGACGAGCGTAAAGAGGGCGCTTGAAGTCAGCAATATTACTGATGATTTATTGGCGTGAAGTTTCGAGCACAATGACAAACAGGAGCGCAACATTCAGGGATTGAGATTTACATCCTCGACCCGCCAAATGCGGGTATAAATGAACTTTGGCGGGAAACGCTGTCAAATCACGAGCCAATCTGGCGTTTCTGTGTTTACTCACTTTGCTGGGGAAGTTCGTGTAAGAGAAATCTGTGCGGATTTAGTGCAAATACGCAACTCGTGATCCTCGTGATATATTAAATACAGCGTATTGCAGAATCTGCGCGTTTCTGGCTTACTTGAACACACACACACGTCACTACGCAACACATAACGGCGAAGTAATAGCGAATATTAAAACGCATTTGGTGAACAGAAAAGACCTTGTTATTTTCCAGCATCCGACATGTTCTGTGTCCTGTATTGATCTGTCCATCTAAAACACTTTTTTTTTTTTTAAAGGCCATTAAAATCGATTCCCTATTTTCGTTTTCGAAACTTGTGTTGCTTGGTCCGATCGATTGTGCAATCGATTTTCGAACGTAAAGTGACAGCCTTAGTTATGAATAAGCTGAATGTTTTATTGGTGACACTTTAACTAGTGTTAACTAATGAACCTTATTGTAACGTATTAACTAACATGAGATAACTATGAGCAATACATTTGTTACAGTATTTATTAATCTTTGTTAATGTTAGTTAATAATACAAATACAGCTGTTCACTGTTTGTTCATGTTAGTTCACAGTGCATTAACTAATCTTAACAAGATTTTAATAAAGTATTAGTAAATGTTAAAATGAACATTAACAAAGATTAATAAATGCTGTATACGTGCAGTTCATTATTAGTTAATGTAGTTAACTAATGAATCTTATTGTAAAGTGTTCCCGTTTTATTGATATCAAATTATTTAACGGTTTATTAAACATTAAATTAATTAATTTGGTGATTACAGGAATAATGTTGTGTATTCCAGATCAGGGTTATTATTATTATTATTATTAACCAAATTATTTAAATACATTTCTGTTAATTGAAATAAAACTGAAACAAAATAAAAGATAAATCTAAGCTGAACGAAAATGAGAAATGTTGCCTTGGCAATACACTGAAAAAAGTTTAAGTTGAAGCACTACAATTATTAACTGGAAATAAATAAATACAAACTAAATCTTAAATAAAAAAAATAAAATAGCTAATATAATAAGAGCACATAACGAAATTACCAGAACTAATTAAGATGAAAAATAAAAATAAAAGCTTATATCAAAAATATTAATAAATCTGTTCCAGAACTGTGTTTTCTTCAATAAAAAAAACATTTAGTTATTGAGGGAAAATATATGTAAAGTGTTAAATGTCAGTAATTATCACAAAGCGGCTTGCTTTAAAACTTTTTTTACTGATATACTGATATTATTAATATATTAACAATAATTCATTTTGTGATTCCATTTTTAATTGTTTTAGCATATTTTCATATTAGTTTTGTCTTTTTCAATCATTTTAATTCATCTTGAGAGCCGTTGAATGTGACTTCATCAAGTACAACATCTTAGTTGATCCTGGAACAACACTCAATCAACCAATCAGATTTGAGAGACAAGTTAATGTCAAGTTTAGGCTTACAACCAGGGTTAGGTGCTTCTACATCAGTGTTATCATTTCCCTATAAGTTATGGGTAGTGTTAGAGTAAGGAAAGGGTTCGGACAGGAACGCAACAAAATATGTCGGTCTTGACTTGTATGTCAATACAATGGAAATATGCCAGGAACATGTCTTGACTTGGCAAAATCACAGTGACCGTTAAGAACCAGTGCTCTGTGTGACACGAACAAGAGAAACCGGTTTCCTACAGCATCATGTGACCCACCTGCAGCCTCTTCTCCAGGAACGCATTTCCTCCATCCAGACCATAAGCGTGTTCGTACGGGTAACTCCAGTCTCGGATGAGAAACATCAGGGACTGCACGCAAACACACACAGAGTTACTGCAGAGATCTCACACACTCTCTCTCACCCTCTCTCTCTCACGTGCTTACTCTCAGTCACTCTCAGTCACTCTCAGTCACTCACTCTCACTCACTCTCACTCTCACTCTCACTCTCACTCTCACTCTCACTCTCACTCTCACTCTCACTCTCACTCTCAGGTGCTTACTCTCACTCTCAGGTGCTTACTCTCACTCTCAGGTGCTTACTCTCACTCTCAGGTGCTTACTCTCACTCTCAGGTGCTTACTCTCACTCTCAGGTGCTTACTCTCACTCTCAGGTGCTTACTCTCACTCTCAGGTGCTTACTCTCACTCTCAGGTGCTTACTCTCACTCTCAGGTGCTTACTCTCACTCTCAGGTGCTTACTCTCACTCTCAGGTGCTTACTCTCACTCTCAGGTGCTTACTCTCACTCTCAGGTGCTTACTCTCACTCTCAGGTGCTTACTCTCACTCTCAGGTGCTTACTCTCACTCTCAGGTGCTTACTCTCACTCTCAGGTGCTTACTCTCACTCTCAGGTGCTTACTCTCACTCTCAGGTGCTTACTCTCACTCTCAGGTGCTTACTCTCACTCTCAGGTGCTTACTCTCACTCTCAGGTGCTTACTCTCACTCTCAGGTGCTTACTCTCACTCTCAGGTGCTTACTCTCACTCTCAGGTGCTTACTCTCACTCTCAGGTGCTTACTCTCACTCTCAGGTGCTTACTCTCACTCTCAGGTGCTTACTCTCACTCTCAGGTGCTTACTCTCACTCTCAGGTGCTTACTCTCACTCTCAGGTGCTTACTCTCACTCTCAGGTGCTTACTCTCACTCTCAGGTGCTTACTCTCACTCTCAGGTGCTTACTCTCACTCTCAGGTGCTTACTCTCACTCTCAGGTGCTTACTCTCACTCTCAGGTGCTTACTCTCACTCTCAGGTGCTTACTCTCACTCTCAGGTGCTTACTCTCACTCTCAGTCACTCTCAGGTGCTTACTCTCACTCTCAGTCACTCTCAGGTGCTTACTCTCACTCTCAGTCACTCTCAGGTGCTTACTCTCACTCTCAGTCACTCTCAGGTGCTTACTCTCACTCTCAGTCACTCTCAGGTGCTTACTCTCACTCTCAGTCACTCTCAGGTGCTTACTCTCACTCTCAGTCACTCTCAGGTGCTTACTCTCACTCTCAGTCACTCTCAGGTGCTTACTCTCACTCTCAGTCACTCTCAGGTGCTTACTCTCACTCTCAGTCACTCTCAGGTGCTTACTCTCACTCTCAGTCACTCTCAGGTGCTTACTCTCACTCTCAGTCACTCTCAGGTGCTTACTCTCACTCTCAGTCACTCACTTTCACTCACTCACTCACTCTCAGTCACTCTCAGTCACTCACTCTCAGTCACTCTCAGTCACTCACTCTCACTCACTCTCACTCACTCTCACTCACTCTCACTCACTCTCACTCACTCTCACTCACTCTCACTCACTCTCACTCACTCTCACTCACTCTCACTCACTCTCACTCACTCACTCTCAGTCACTCACTCTCAGTCACAGGTGCTTACTCTCACTCTCAGGTGCTTACTCTCACTCTCTCAGTCACTCTCAGGTGCTTACTCTCACTCTCAGTCACTCTCTCTCAGTCACTCTCTCTCAGTCACTCACTCTCAGTCACTCACTCTCAGTCACTCACTCTCAGTCACTCACTCTCAGTCACTCACTCTCAGTCACTCACTCTCAGTCACTCACTCACTCTCAGTCACTCACTCACTCTCAGTCACTCACTCACTCTCAGTCACTCACTCACTCTCAGTCACTCACTCACTCTCAGTCACTCACTCACTCTCAGTCACTCACTCACTCTCAGTCACTCACTCACTCTCAGTCACTCACTCACTCTCAGTCACTCACTCACTCTCAGTCACTCACTCACTCTCAGTCACTCACTCACTCTCAGTCACTCACTCACTCTCAGTCACTCACTCACTCTCAGTCACTCACTCACTCTCAGTCACTCACTCACTCTCAGTCACTCACTCACTCTCAGTCACTCACTCACTCTCAGTCACTCACTCACTCTCAGTCACTCACTCACTCTCAGTCACTCACTCACTCTCAGTCACTCACTCACTCTCAGTCACTCACTCACTCTCAGTCACTCACTCTCACTCACTCACTCTCTCTCACTCACTCTCACACTCACTCTCACACTCACTCTCACACTCACTCTCACACTCACTCTCACACTCACTCTCACACTCACTCTCACACTCACTCTCACACTCACTCTCACACTCACTCTCACACTCACTCTCACACTCACTCTCACACTCACTCTCACACTCACTCTCACACTCACTCTCACACTCACTCTCACACTCACTCTCACACTCACTCTCACACTCACTCTCACACTCACTCTCACACTCACTCTCACACTCACTCTCACACTCACTCTCACACTCACTCTCACACTCACTCTCACACTCACTCTCACACTCACTCTCTCACTCACTCTCTCACTCACTCTCACTCACTCTCACTCACTCTCACTCACTCTCACTCACTCTCACACACACACACTACCTGGAAGGGTTTCTGGTAGATCTCCTCCATGGCCAGTCGGCCGTACTCTGTGAAGAGCTGAAAAAAAAAGATTAAAAAGCAAAAACACATTATAATGTGTTTTTTATGTATATGTATAATGTACATAATTTACATATAACGTATAATGTATAACATTAACATGTATAATCCTGCAACATGACGACATCTCAAAGGATGTCAGCCCCCGTTTTCATCATAGATCTGAACTTAAACGATTGTAATTCTTGAATGCTTTGAAATATAGACCTCTTTTAATAGAAGACACTCAGCAGACTATTGCACAAGTGAAAGCACTTTAAAAAAAGTGTGACTGACGTTTAAACTGACATTTAACAGGCTTAAACAGGTTTGAAATGCTGAAGATCTAGTGTTGATAATGTGTGATGCATCTATGCGTCACGGTTTTAAAAGCGCAACTTTTAATTTGAGCATCATAAAATGCACCATATTCAGGTGTAATGCAAAGTTTAAGGGAGTGTAGTGTAAAATGTGTGAGATTTTGGAAAGTGTGTAAAATTTAAATAGTTTCGTTTGTGGATCAAGTTTATTGGATGTTGATTTGTGTAAACGTAGATACTGTCTTGCAAGAAAAAATTCAGACTTGTCTGAGAATAAAGTATTATATCATAATTATAATTCTCGTAAAGACACCTTTAAAAAGAAAAGACACCAAAGACGTCCATCTGACGTATGAACCTAGACCAAGAATGAAACGGCACAGAAAATATCCTATACTGTTTATTATTATTAGTATTTCATGTTGTAACAAACAGATTTAGAGCATTAAAACGAGTCTAAATGCAACGTAACAGAGCATGTAGAGCCACAAGACCAACTTAAATGTTAAAATAATCCACTGATGATCATTTATTTTGTCTTATTTTTATTCTTTGTGTTCTAATTCTGTCATTTTCAGATGTTTAATTATGTTTTAAGTTTGCTTTTTATTTGTTGTACAGCAAGTTTGGTTTCAACATCTTTTTTTTTTTTTAAACGTGCTTCATAAATTAATAAACTACACTAAAAAAAAGTTATCTGTGAAGAATAAATCATGTTGGGCACGTCTATTTGATATTTGTCATTCAACACAATGACTTTCAGACGTTTTTAAGCCTGTAAACACTGGAAAACTGTTTGGTTACAGACATTCTTCAAAATATTTTCTCTTGTGTTCAGCAGAAGAAAGAAAGTCATACAGGTTTGAAACAACTTGAAGGGCGAGTGAATGATGACAAATGTAATTTTCAAGTGAAATATTGCTTTAAGCCTGACTCAACCTGTAAACACTCATGGATCAGGACTGAACAGCGAGTCTCACCTGAAGATGTTGCAGATCGTCTTCCTGAACGTTTTGGGACAAATTATAGACCTGCACATAGAAACAGAAGCATCAGGACACTGAACGTTCTGGTCACATGATCACACGTGACGCGCATCAGGACACTGAACGTTCTGGTCACATGATGATCACACGTGACGCGCATCAGGACACTGAACGTTCTGGTCACATGATGATCACACGTGACGCGCATCAGGACACTGAAGGTTCTGGTCACATGATGATCACACGTGCCGCGCATCAGGACACTGAACGTTCTGGTCACATGATGATCACACGTGACGTGCATCAGGACACTGAAGGTTCTGGTCACATGATTATCAAACGTGCAGCGCATCAGGACACTGAACGTTCTTGTCACATGATGATCACACGTGACGTGCATCAGGACACAGAACGTTCTGGTCACATGATGATCACACGTGACGTGCATCAGGACACTGAAGGTTCTGGTCACATGATTATCACACGTGCAGCGCATCAGGACACTGAACGTTCTGGTCACATGATGATCACACGTGACGTGCATCAGGACACTGAACGTTCTGGTCACATGATGATCACACGTGACGTGCATTAGGACACTGAAAGTTCTGGTCACATGATGATCACACGTGACGCGCATCAGGACACTGAACGTTCTGGTCACATGATGATCACACGTGACGCGCATCAGGACACTGAACGTTCTGGTCACATGATGATCACACGTGACGCGCATCAGGACACTGAACGTTCTGGTCACATGATGATCACACGTGACGCGCATCAGGACACTGAAGGTTCTGGTCACATGATGATCACACGTGCCGCGCATCAGGACACTGAACGTTCTGGTCACATGATGATCACACGTGACGCGCATCAGGACACTGAAGGTTCTGGTCACATGATGATCACACGTGCCGCGCATCAGGACACTGAACGTTCTGGTCACATGATGATCACACGTGACGTGCATCAGGACACTGAAGGTTCTGGTCACATGATGATCACACGTGACGTGCATCAGGACACTGAACGTTCTGGTCACATGATGATCACACGTGACGCGCATCAGGACACTGAAGGTTCTGGTCACATGATTATCAAACGTGCAGCGCATCAGGACACTGAACGTTCTTGTCACATGATGATCACACGTGACGTGCATCAGGACACAGAACGTTCTGGTCACATGATGATCACACGTGACGTGCATCAGGACACTGAAGGTTCTGGTCACATGATTATCACACGTGCAGCGCATCAGGACACTGAACGTTCTGGTCACATGATGATCACACGTGACGTGCATTAGGACACTGAACGTTCTGGTCACATGATGATCACACGTGACGTGCATTAGGACACTGAAAGTTCTGGTCACATGATGATCACACGTGACGCGCATCAGGACACTGAACGTTCTGGTCACATGATGATCACACGTGCCGCGCATCAGGACACTGAACGTTCTGGTCACATGATGATCACACGTGACGCGCATCAGGACACTGAACGTTCTGGTCACATGATTACAGGTCACTGAACCTGCTCCTGTACCTGAACGGAGCTGGTCATGGTGCTGAGAGCGAACAGTGTGGCGCAGTCTTTGATGGTGGACTGACTGTCAAACGCTCCCTGTGTGTCCAGGAGCAGCACTGCCACCTGCAAACACACAGATGGTCACGGGTTACTGAGCCAGAGCACACCTGATCTCTCTCTCACACACACACACGGATCAGATATACGAGTGAGAATTACAGCAGAACTAAAATAATGTGATAAGAAAATTATGAATTTACAGCTCAAACACCAGTTTAACATTTTATTCTTGCTATTTTATTTTAGAGAAACATTATTCAAATTGAAATCACAACAGATTCAGATTCTTTTATTTAATGCCATGTCAGCATTCAAGGCTATTTTCATGACAAAAATTAAATTACAAAAATACAAATATCATATAAATACAATAAAAACAAATACAAAAACAGCAAGTCATATTATAAAAGATTTTTAAAATTAACATATGATAAAAAATCCAAAACCGTTTCGAAATCACAACAGATGATGAGTAGAATAAAATTAAAGTAGCAGAAAATCTGAATAAATAGCAAGACTTTTGATAAAGTGCAGGTTTACTAAAGGAAATTTCAATAAAATACTAAATACAAACACACACACACTCTCTCTCCCACATACACACTCTCTCCCTCCATCATCAGTTTTTTTTTAATTCGACGAATTTCAAAATTCAAATTTTTATTTGACAGCCCTAGTGCACATCATTATTGTTTTAATAATCTTGAATCAGAATAACTTCTTGCAGCATCTCTTCTCTTCTCTGATGACGAGGGCGGGGCTATAACCTGTCACTCACATGAGATCACCCAATAGCAAACAACAACCATCCAAACAATTCCCCACAGACATAATCAAGCCCCGCCCACATTTGTTCTTTTTCCAGAAGCGTTTCACTCGGATATACGAAACAAAAGGGAAGAAAAATGCAACTTCCATTTCATGCCGACTTAATTTCATTTTGGCTGATGAAAAGTGTTTACTGGAGCTATGCGTTTCAGTAGAGGGGTTTCAGATGTTGCACAGGTGTTGGTTCTGTAGTGAATGATGTGGGCTGATTTTTACCTTGCTGCCATCTGGTTTCTCCACCACAAACACTTCACTCCAGGCATGGATGCCCGTGGTCTCTCGCTCGCAGCCGCCTCGCCACGTGAAGCCCGTCAGCGGCTCTTCATTCCCACCCAGCCATAAATCTGAGCTCTGACACACACACACACACACACACACGTTCAGCTGTGAGATCCACTGTCTCTGCTGTTTATCACAGGCCACCTGATGTCAGACTTTTCTGTTTTCTGAACCGCTCCAGTCACGAGACACCTGTGTGCTGTATGTTCAGTGTGAGAGGTCAGTCTAAACTTCAAGACAAACTCAATAATACTCTCAACAGCAAAACAAAAGACTCTTTCAGACGAACACAAAACATCAGTGTTTCACAGTAAAGCGGCTGTAATGGATTAAAGTCGATCGGCAGCGTCACAAGAGCTGCTCTATGAGAGTGTGTGTGTGTGTCGAATCCGACAATCAGTCATGAATCTGGACCAGAACTAGGGATGGGCATCTTTAAAAAATATTGTATAATATTAGAATATTTGAAAAACCATATGTCACCATTTCTGAACAAGCTCATGATCAGGCAAAATACAAAACAAGCTTACAATATAAATCCACGTATTGGGTACCGGTACGGGTTGTGACGAGCCATTCGTGAGTCTGGTTGTTTGATGAGATGAAATGTAGTTGCAATAAACGCGTTAAGAATCTGTACAACTGCAGCAGCGGAGGACTCTTATTCTGCCGAGCGGAACTGAGGAAGAACCGATGACGCAACAGTTTGATCTTCGGCTAACAAATCAGAGGAAAGGACCGTTTCATTCCCACCCACGTGTAGAAATTAGTGCTGTCAAACGATTAAAATATTTAAATCGCGATTAATCGCATTAATGTCATAGTTAACTTGCGATTAATCGCAATTAATTGCACGTTTTTATCTATTCTAAATGTCTCTTGATTTCTTTTTGTCCCATTATTTTTTCTCATTTTAATGCTCTTCTCAACATGGAAAAGTGGATCGGCTTGCTTTGTGCAAATGGTTTTTATTGAAAACAACACTGGCATATACTGCGTTAAATTTCACACTAACATTCTCACTTGGAGCAAATAATCTCTCACACAATGTAACACGGTCCATCAATAAAAGGGTGAAAGAAATACTGACGAGGTCCTGATATTGACGAGGGGGCAGAGAATTCGCATCAGCTGTGTGTGTGTGTGTGTGTGTGTGTGTGTGCTTGGCCATCAAGTGGTGTTTCAGACTGGACGTGCTGCGATGATGATAGCTCAGTTCACAACGACAAAACACACAGATCACTTTGGTCTTGTCAATGGAACCATTTGGCAACTTTTTAAAAGTAAACTTTCCATTCAGAATCTTTTTGGCATCCATTTCGGCGTCTCGCGCTCGTCATCCACTCAAAGCGTAACGTTAACCAACTATTTGGCCGGCTCGCAAGCCCAAACAAGTGTGTGTGGCGCGCCTGTTGTTTTGTTTCCGGTCTAGCTAGATCCGCTTGCGCTTTGGTCGACGAAGCAACAAAACGTCCTCGTGCCGCGTCCTGTTGCAAAAGCATGTGAAAAAAAACTACAAAGTTTGCTAGGCCAAAAAGACTGTTAATTGCGCAATAAAAAAAATGAACGCCGTTAATAACGCGTTTAACTGACAGCCCTAGTAGAAATCGAATATTCAAGCGGTTTATTCATTTTTCTACCTCAGAACGAAAAATCAAGCTTAATTCTTTTTTTTCTTTTTTTTAATGAAAAAACGAAAAAGGAACTTTTTTCTCATTTTTCTATTTCAATATTAAATCAAAACATGACTGAACGAATGATACACGGATTGATTGATATATCTTAAGGTTTTCTTTTAGTTGAAAACATTAAACAATAGGAGTAAACAAAAAATATTAAAGAACAAGAAGTTTCTAACAGCACTTCGTGTTTTCTGTTCTAACCCTAACCCTAACCCTAACCTCCCTCAACGAAACTTAAAGGAAGCATATGTCTCGAAATCATTTTGCCATCAGATTGTGCTTATGAATGTGAACGCAGTGATATCTTTCCTCATTCGACTGCTGTTTGGATTTCATATGATTTCTCATTGTGGTGCTGATATTATGATAACTCAGTTTCATTCATTATTTTGATTAAAAGTAATTCCATTTTGTAATATCATTTAGTAAATAATTTTCATCATTCGGATTTATCATGGATTCACTGCATTTACGGCCAGCAAAGCAACGTAGTAAAGTTCGAATAGTGTTTTATTGTTTATTAATAATTATTATTAGGGCTGGGTATCGATTCAGATGTTCCGATTCGATAGCTCTCAATTCGATTTCGATTCGACTCAATGAATATAGATTTAATACAAATCTTATATTTATATAAAAAAGAACAGTGAACATAAGTTTACAAGTGGTTAATTAATAAAAAGAAATTAAAAGCCACAAACCTGTATATTAAACTCTTATTATTTTCGGTACATTAAAACAGAACCCAACTCTACATTTCAAACGCATACAATGAAGAGACGGGATTTTGATGCAAGACGAAAAATTTATGCTGACAATTGGACGAGTCAGAACAGTGATCAAACAGGACCAGGTTACTTTATGTTTAAGATTAAACACATAAAATCTCCCAGCATCAGCTGTCACACGGAGGCTCAAGCCTATGAACAGTGCAGGAAAACTAATACTGGCTTTTGGGTGATAGATAGATAAATATGGGGGAAAAAAATTTGTTTCGTGGCCTTTGAGAATCGATTTTGAATCGAACACATTTTAAAAAAACGATTAATCGAGAAAAATTTTTTTGCCCAGCCCTAATAATTATAGATCGAATATTCGAATCGAATATTCGTGCACACTCCTAACCAGAACCCGTACAAAGGTGAACGTTACTGTTCTTCATATGTAGTGCAGGTGTGTTGCAGTGGTGTTTCTCACCTGGTTGTACATGTATCTGAGCATGAAGTCCAGCAGGAATGACTTGCCCTTGCGAAACGCGCCCGCCACCGACACCACCACCACATTGAGATCTCGCACGCGCTCCTGCAGGAGGATTCGCTCCAGCGCGTCTTCGTCCAGAGAAAACTCGTGATTATCCTCATCTGCGATTACGATCTGGATCGGCCCGAACGCCTCCTCCTCGTCCAGCAACAGTCCCTCGTCCCGATCATCAGAGCTCATCTTACGCCAGACATCCTCCACCCCGGACACACCTGAGCAAAGACACACACAACAAACATGAGAAGAGATTCCCGTGTTTCCTAAACCTGATCCGGGAGCGTTGTGGTCATCCGATTCCTCTAAAAACCAGCTCACGTTCATGTTCGGTGTGCACGGTTATGTAATAATTACAGGTGAAACTCGAAAAAAATTTATATGGTGCAAAAGTTCATTTATTTCAGTAGTTCAACTTAAAAGGTGAAACTAATATATTATATAGACTCATTACATGCAAAGTGAGATATTTCAAGCCTTTATTTGTTCTAATTGTGATGATTATGGCTTACAGCTTATGAAAACCCCAAAGTCAAATTTAGAATATTGTGAAAAGGTTTTCATAAGCTATGAGCCATAATCATCAAAATTATAACAAATAAAGGCTTGAAATATCTCACTTTGCATGTAATGAGTCTATATAATATATTAGTTTCATCTTTTAAGTTGAATTACTGAAATAAATTAACTTTTGCAAGATATTCAAATTTTTCGAGTTTCACCTGTAGGTGCGAACGATATATCGGCCACTAGGGGCAGCACAACATAGAGAAATTTATCAAAATATCACAATATGCATATCGCAACGGCTTGCAATAACTGGGGTCATGAACAAAAGACAGAGAAACTCACTCACTGCTGTTTGCTGAATAACTTTTGTAGCTTTAAGAAGAATCAGTGCATATTTAATTCATACAGTGAAAACTAAGCAGTGTTTTATTTTTACATTTGATCATTCACGTTCTGTTGTTAAATCACCCTAATGTAGGATAACTGAACCCCACTGATGTTAATAACACTTCTCATGCCACAGTAAAACACTGATGTTCACTTCAGAAGCTGTAGGGATGTTTTCTGCTCGCAGAAACAATGTGAAACACGCATGTGGGTTATATCATTTTTAATATATTTTAAAGATAATTTACATCTATTTTACACAAACTATTTAAGCATTATCGTATCGAATATCGCATTATTTAATGAGTTATCACATTTTTCTTCAATATCGTGCAGCCCTATCGGCCACCATATCGGTATCGGCCGATATATGTTCATTTTTAATGTAATCGTTATCGGCCTGATAAGAAAATTTAGCCGATATATTAAATGCAGATAAATAATCTATTATTTCCTTCAGATGAGACATTTCAGATGCGCACTGTTCAACATTATGCTTTTGAATTGCTTGAAATCAGCAACATAACATTATAATGAGAACATAATAATTGTGCTTTTAATGGGGAGACATTTGTATTTGTAATCGGCTCTCAAAAATTACATAAAAATCTGGATTTAGATTTATCGGCCAATATATCGGTTATCGGCTTTCAATAATAAAGAATTACTGATTATCTGTATTAGCCAATATTTTCATATCGGTGCATCCCTAG
Organism: Tiaroga cobitis; assembly: GCA_030578255.1. Taxonomy (NCBI): domain Eukaryota; kingdom Metazoa; phylum Chordata; class Actinopteri; order Cypriniformes; family Leuciscidae; genus Tiaroga; species Tiaroga cobitis. Next base: position 39,738,756 of record CM060601.1, read on the forward strand.
TAACAATGATCACTTGATTTGACTTATTAACCCTTTCCAAATCATGTATTGCTGTCATTAACATGTGTAAAAAGCAGCTTTTAGAACTTAATCTAATTTTGGTGAGTTTTAAGAGATAAAATGATTGAATACAGGGGGACTTTAATTTTAGCTGCATCTCAACTCGAGCTCAGTGCTTTTCTGTCAAATGTGCATTTCCAAGAAATAAACATGCAATTTATTAAATATTGCACTTATAAATGCAAAACTAATTTATGATTAAATCACCTTTATGATTAAAACTCCCCCCAAATCTCTCTAATGTTAGTCCGTAGCCCTGTCGTCACAACTGTAAATCAATGATCAGTGTGTGAACAGAAGCAGATGAAATCACACCTGACGGAGAACATGTAGGAGTGTGATAGAAACTGAGGGATCACATTAGGGTGGTAATATATATATATAGTGGTAATATAGTACATATCGTCACGTCCCAGAAGACCTCCTCCTCTGCTGGATCACTGCGTTTGTCCTCGAAAAAACATGAATGTGGTAAACGCAGTGACCCACATCAGCTCATCTAACGTTTCCCACAAACACAAGCGTTAGTCATATCTAGGGCTAAATCTAGAGACGTAAACAGGCCAAAACCGGTTTAACCGCCGATAACAGAATCTTTTACATAAAAACACTGATCCAGCTGAAAAATGGATGAGATATAGTGACAGAAAAGATGGTTTCATTAGTATTTGTGTTTCCTAGTTAGTTGCACATCAAGGTTTCCATCCCAGAAGTTTCTTTATATCTAGATTATTGACGCATTAATAAAGTGTTTATGGACGCAGAGGCAGTGAGGTTATTTAAAGCAACATCTCATAAAAAAAAAAAGAGAAACAACCCACCACTGCCCTGAACAAACACTCAACACGTAATCCTAAACTCTTGATAATCCTACATACACATGTGCTTCTATTAGCCAAAGCCACATGAACTGCACGTTAAGATCATTGTTAGTGTTGTGTTATACAGTAAATGTTAATGTAGTGATGCAACAATAGGGAAAAATGTGTAACCTTGGAATAATATGTTGCAATATACATATACTAACCATAACCAACCACTAATGTTTTGAATCAGCATTATTGTCCCACAAATTTTTGTTTTGTAATGTTTGAAATGAAAGCATAACATTTAATGAAAAAAAATTTTTTTCAGCACAATGAGCACATATTTCTAAAAACAAAATGTGCAATGGTTTATTACGATATTACAAGAAGAAACAAGCCTGTTATTTAAAATGAGCATTTTGGCCCAGTATGTGAAGAATTTTAGGCTGGTGTAAAAAATTTTTTCATTTCAGCACAACATCCAATATAAATCCAATATATAAACAAAACCAATAAAACCCTCATAAAATAGATATACGGAAACCCCAAATTCAAAATTAGAATATTGTGAAAAGGTTTTCATAAGCTGTAAGCCATAATCAACACAATTATAACAAATAAAGGCTTGAAATATCTCACTTTGCATGTAATGAGTCTATATAATATATTAGTTTCACCTTTTAAGTTGAATTACTGAAATAAATTAACTTTTGCACGATATTCAAATTTTTCGAGTTTCACCTGTAGAAACATTTAAACAGTTAGCTAGTGCATATTCACAAAGAAAACAGTACATTTATATACTGTTTTTACTGCATTTTTGATCAAATAAATACAGCCCTGGTGAGCAGAAGAGACTCTTTCATAAACATTTTAAAATCTTAATGTTTCCAAACAACACAAACCCAAATTTACATAATTTAAATAATAATGAGCAAAACATACTTCAACATATGATCCCCAGTATCTGCCATACAACCCTCCAGAAACACAACATTATCAGTAAATCAGATCTATGTTATAATTCAGTCTCTAGTCCTGATTTCACGGTTATCTTTCATCTGAACTCTTCAGTTGTTTATGTTCTGTCAGACTGTCGGTGATATATTCTCCATCTCTCTGTTCCCGTGTGGCCTGATAAACACAAACCACTGAAAAACACACTCGCACGGAACTATTAAAAGTATAAACGCTCATATAGAGCTTTAATAAGAACAAACACACTCACGATAATGAAATGAAATCGATCGCTTGTGAAATCATCTGCATTCAGTCCTCAGGTGATTTTTCATCCTGATTTCACTCAGCAATTTCATAAATTAACGGTCATATTTCATAAACCGTTCTCACACTGCCTGACGTCTTTGATTTACTGATGTTTATCTAATTCTGTATGAATTAATTCCATTATTATTGATTTTTACCGCAGCGCGATCGCTGGCCTGCACGCGCCTCCCGCCAAACGGCCAGGACGCGCCGCTCGCGTTAAACGTGCGTTGGCCGTTAAAACGCGCACACAATCGCGCTGTCTCTCGCCGGGTTTACCTTCGTTATATCGGTTACTTGTGCAGTTCTTCCCGGTGTGATTCCGGTGCTTTAAGCTGCTATCCTCCGCCATCTTGACCCCCGCTCAAAATAATCGCACGCGCGTGACGTCACGAACGCCGCTACACTCTTGCGCGTTCCTTTATCACGGCCCCGCGCGGCGCGTTCATGTACCCATGTGTGCATTTATCACTACCATAGATCACTACGTCATCATACAATACTGAGTTTTACCCATAGACTGTAAAAAAAAAACGGTTTTACCCCACCCCTCATCTTCCATTGTAATTCACGTTCATTAGTACTCTAGTGTATACAGTAATGTAGTGTCATGTATACAGTAATAACAATGAACGTGAATCACAATGTAAGATGGGGGGGGGGGGGATTGCGATAATATGTTTTAATTCATATGTTTATTTCTTCTGTTTTCATTTTATTTTAATTAAAGGTTTTATTATTCTGTTGTGTTTTTGTCTTTTTTAAATATGTCTGTATGTTTTTTTATTCATTATTAGCCTATTTCAGTTTTAATTATGCTATTTTAGTTCATCAATTTAAACCGAATGAAAATGGGAAATATCAGCTTTTATGGGTTTATCATCAGGATTCCTGCACATTCCACACAGATTTGAGTTTAGGGAGTTCATCTCATTGACTTCCATCATCTGTAAATATCACAATAATAAATAACTATGATAATCAAATATCTGGATGTCACTTAAGTAATGTTTGAGTTGAGATAATAAAATAAATTAAAATAAAAAGTGTTTTTTTTTTCTTTTTTTTTTGGTGTAACAGTTTTACACTTTTACATTTTTTATATTGAGTACATTGTAGCTTTAAATAATAAATGTACATTTTTGATGAGATTATGTTTGAAAGCGTTTTGAGAGCATGTCAATTTAACGTCAGAAAGACTCCAGTGTTGGACGGATGTTAAATTTTGAATGGATATTAAAATATGTTGATGGCAAACATTGGATAGACCCTGAAATCAGAACCAACATGCAACCAGATATCAATATCTTATAATATTTGCTGGGATATTATCTATGCCCTAAACAAACCCGTGCATGTTATTATTAGATTTAAATATAAACATAATTTGGCCGATTTAGGAACATTTTAAACATAAAATGTTGTCAGTTATACCATATTTCCCTATATTAGCTCTCATAAGTGCAGCGGAACCTCAGCTCTGTTCATAATCAGCATATCACATCATGTGGAAAACAGTGTCATAATGAGAAGGATCATCAGTTTTTCTTCTTTCGTTCACAGGATCCAAACGTCACTGACAGTCTCTGATCAAACTCATTTTCTCACACTTTCCAACCAATGAATCTTTGTGACTTTTTCAGATTCGTGACGACTGAAGACTTTTCATCTTCGACATCGATGGATCCATGAACATCCATGAAGAATCTTCCCATTGTACAAAAGGCTCTTTAGACTATTAGAGAAAAAGAGAACCATTCAGTGAAAGCTTCTTTTGGGAACTATCATCATGAAAGAAAAACCTTTTGGATCCTTTATTTTTAAGAGCATCCCCATATATTTTTTTTTCCTGATACTGTTATATGGATATAAATTGTAAGTACTGTACAGGGTCTAATAAAGTACCCGTTCACTGTAAACATTATATTATATAGATTGCTTTAACACAATGTTGATGCTTTCAATACATGACATATCAATTTTGAACTTTTTTAATGTTATAGGCCTACAAGATTCCACTTATTTTTTAAAGTCAGTTTAATGTCATTTAAGTTGAAATGATCCACATTGATTGTACTTTCAAAATTTAAGGCAGCAACGTTTTAAAATATATTTCAATGTGAGAAACCACTGCAAACGATTCAGTGTGTGACCGAACTGTCCTTTTCACACACGTTAGACCAATAATAATAAATCAGCATCACTAGTTCTGATTCTAAACTGCTGATGACTTGATTGCTAAAATATATGGATAATGATTCTCAGTTTAATTGATAATCACTACAATTTATTATTGACTGAGTTATATTTGACTGTGGCTTTGTTCATCAGTGAACGAGTTGACTCTCCTGATCAGATCATTATTAGTACTCGTCCACTTTTGAAATACTGCTGAAATTAAAAGGACTGTTTGAAAAATACATAAATATCTACATGATTATTGTGAGTTCATCAGCGCTAAATGCTGATAATCCAGTTGAAGAATTAAGGTTGAATCATTTTCCAAACATTATGTGAACGTTCTGATACACGTAGCAACATTTAACAAACATTATATGATCGTGCAACTAAAATGTTTCAGAAAAAAAAAGTTCCTTGAACGATGTATAAATAAAAATTTGGTATATTTGGACCAGATAATATTGAACGAAGATTACTGGGAGAACATTTGTTCATAACAAGCTTCATGACCGGATTACACAAACACACTTCAGGGAGGAAGAATCATCTCTGGAAAAATTAGAATACCGTGCAAAAGTTCATTTATTTCAGTAATTCAACTTAAAAGGTGAAACTAATATATTATATAGACTCGTTACATGGAAAGTGAGATATTTCAAGCCTTTATTTGTTATAATTGTGATGATTATGGCTTACATGAAAACCTTTTCACAGTATCCTAATTTTGAATGTGGGGTTTTTATAAGCTGTAAGCCATAATCATCAAAATCATGTCAAATAAAGGCTTGAAATATCTCACTTTGCATGTAATGAGTCTATATAATATATTAGTTTCACCTTTTAAGTTGAATTACTGAAATAAATCAAATTTTGCACGATATTCAAATTTCCAGTTTCACCTGTAGATCTGAGACTCTGAAGAACCAATGAGGTCAGGAGTGACAGTTAAGATTAAGAGAGCGGAACCTTATTGGCTGAGGCAGATTAAAACGAACCAATCAGGAGGAGTCAGCGCTGTCTTCATATTCTCTGGGGCAGAAACACGGGAAGAGCCGCAGCTGAATGTTGTTCTCTTCTTCTTCTTTATGCAGTGAGAGATGGACAGAAAGAAGGTCTCATGAAAACATCACAACCCTCCATGAGCCGCTGAAACAGTGTCGAGAAGGACCCGAGGGTTTGCTTCAGGTGATTTTATCTACACATACTCTGATACTGGATTTGATGAGCCACTGTGACACAGCTTCGTGTGCTGTGAGTGTCATCAAAACAACAAACCATTTTTATAACTTCATGAGGCAAAATGCCACCCAAAAATCAAGATATATGGGGCAAAATGTCCCTGAATGAGTTCTTGTTTTTAATATTTATAATAGGATATACAGTGATGTTTTCCCGAATATCAGCACAATTGCAAATGTGATGGCCTTTGAGTTTATACAAGTTTAATAGAAGACGTTCATGTTAAAGTCCCCCTGTGGTAAAAATCCAGCTTTTAATGTTGTTTATGTGTCTATGTGGTGTTTTTAATACGCTTTAAGACACACCGTGTGTAAGTTCATAAGTCGACAGCATTGCTGAGTATTTCCTGCTTAAAACTGCAGTGAACCAAAGACAGTCTCAAACACACGGTTTGAAATCGCTGGTGTTTCTGACGTCACAAACGACCTTGTAACCAATCAGATCAACGTGTGATCGTCAACCAGTGGATCTCTGAGCTGAGTGAGTGAGTGGAGGCGGGGCTCATTTGCATATTCATAGAACCGCGCATACTAAATGAGGCAAGAGTATCGAGTTACATTCAAGCTGTTTTAAGGCATGAAGACATTTTTATTTTCAAGGAAAAAACACCTAAATATGTCATTTTGGTGATCAAAGATGAGTTTTAAGGGATACAATGATTGACTACAGGGGGACTTTAATGTCAGAACCTTGTCTGTTTTTGCTTTATTTTGCAAGAAATCCAAAGTAGAGCCATTACGCATCTCCGAGCAACTGAATGAGTCCAAGATATACTGAGTCCATGATATATCAGCCACCATATCGGCCAATATATGTTAATGCCGATATATAATGGAGTATTTCTGTCAGCTGAGACAATTCAGATGTGCACTGTTCAACATGATGGTTTTGAATTACTTGAAATATGATTGGAATCACTTCAAAAAGGAAAATACAGTTAATGCACAGCACAAAATCTGTCAATAAATTAATAATTTGAACATTATAATTGTGTGTTTTAGGACATGGCTCTCAAAATTATATAAAAAATTAGATTTATCAGCCAATATATCGGTTATCGGCTTTCAAATATAAAGAACTATCGGTTATCGGCCAAAATGTTCATATCGGTGCATCCCTAATTAATTTTTTTCCATCGTTTCATGTGGGCGTCCAACTGTTTGTTTGAAACGGGCCTCAAATTGCAAATGCCTGGTCATGAGGAGAGTCTTGCCGAGCAAATGATTCGAATAATTTCCCAGATATTACTGAGGGTAGAAACTCAATAATCATGTTAAGCTGTTAAACTCCATTACACACACTGATTCTAGTCATCGAACTCATTTGACCTGATGAATGACAGACAGCCGTGTGGACCTGCAGATGTTTAATGACATGCTCACAGTGAACTGCTGATGTGTTGATGTGTCAGTTACACACATGAACTAATAATAATATCATTATTATCCTCTCGCTGCAGCCGCTGAAGAGCCGAGACACAGATCTGACTGTAAAACCCAGGGTTGTTAAGGTGCAAATGAGCAAACGTTCTTCCAGTAAAATTAATGGAACATTGTCTTTAATAATGTTCTAAAACGTTAACACAAAACAGGGTTTCTGCTGGTTTTATAACATTTAATGTAAGACCTTTTTAAGACCAGGTAAAGAAAATTTAAGGGAACACAATACACCAATATGCAACTTCTGATTGATATCCATCCCTTTTCAATTCATTTTTAACACAAAAAGGTAGCTTGTATCGCTCTGCTGCCAACCACTAACATATGGAAATAATTTTTACTGTACCTTCTGATTGCAGTGCAAAAAAGTGATGATTTTTGTCTTGTTTGTTTTTTTCCAGCGCAATTGTCTAAAGATGCTTAAGATACATTTACTTGAGATGCAAAAAAAATACATAAAATATGAATTCTGAGAAAAATACCAAAATTAAATGAATTTATGATTAAAGTAAAAAAAAAAATAGTAAAGTAATGATTAATTCAAAGGGACGTTTTCATAACTCACCGACAGATATTTCTTCTTGTTTTATGGATAACCTCACTTATTTTGTTCAGCTTCATTTTACATTTGCATCTCATGTAAATCTTGATTTAAAGATGTTTAGATATATTGGAAAACAGGACAAAAATACTGAGGAACAACAATTTTTGCAATGCATGCAACGGTTAATGTCACGACTTTATGAATTTAAGAATTTCTGCTCTGATTTAAGACTTTTTAAGGCCTTAAATTGTGTAAGAGTGAATTAAGACTTTAAAGACCCGCAGAAACCTTGCAAAAACATAATTTATACATTGTTATTAGAAAGTTTTTTTCTGAAACGCTTTAGTTCATCTAACGTGTTACTAGTTTCAGAGAACATTCAAAAGTAATATTCCATAATGTTTGCGGAATGATAAAATGCAATGTTCCCTTAACATTTTAAAACCGGATGTTTTTTCAGAGAACATTCAGAATTAATGTTTCGTAACTTAATGTTAACAAAGCATTCTTAGAACGTATTTTTGTTGGATGGGAACTAGTTATTAAAGCCTCCGATCAGGAATAAAACGAGCAGACGGATGAAATGACGTCATGAGATCATGTTTATCTGACTTCAGCATCACGATGATGATGATGATGATGATGGTGACATTTACACACACAAATAAATTACGTGAATAACTGACTGGATTGTGGCGCAGATGAAACCCAATCAACACATAAATTGCATTTAGAAAATATTAAAACAAATTAATTTAATTTGTTGTATTAGTATTTATTTATTGCCCATTGTTAATTTTAGATACAGTTCCTTTACAGGTGAAACTCGAAAAATTAGAATATGGTGCAAAAGTTCATTTATTTCAGTAATTTAACTTAAAAGGTGAAATATCACACTTGACTTGAAATATCTCACTTTGCATGTAATGAGTCTATATAATATATTAGTTTCACCTTTTAAGTTGAATTACTGAAATAAATGAACTTTTGCACCATATTCAAATTTTTCCAGTTTCACCTGTACAATATTTACATATTCAAAAATATGAATTTTTATTTAGTTTTATTTTATTTCTATTTTGCGTCGTTTTCAATGGAAAAGTAATTTATCATCGCTGAGGGTTGAGCAAAAACTGCAACGAGATAAAACTACAGGCGTCTTATTGGATCAATAACGGTAAAAAAAATCAGCTTTTTTTCACACTCACTGGTTATTACGCTACTGTACCGAACAGCTGGTGAAACCCTGAGCGTCACGTGATGATCGTGTGTCTGGATCAGGGCTGCAGTCAATCTATACCACTGACATTGATCAAAGCATCTCACAATCATCTAACCAAACCCAGAACTACAACAAATGCACAGACAGACTACAGGTCATGTGACTAGCTAAGCGGTTAACCCAGCAGGCGATCCTTTAGTCTCTAGTAAACCCTGCTTCTGTACACATAAATAATAAACGACACGTGGTCCATGTTCTCAGTGTCATGCACACGTCAGTTCAGCTCTTCATTCATCCATTCATTCAGTGTTTCAGTTCATGTCGTGTTTATCGTATGTCAGAACAGACGAGGAAAAACGCCCTAAAATAATTCGACAAGCAAATAAATTGAACGAAACAGCCTGTCGTTCATTGGCTCTTCCTTGTGTTTGCCGTGGTCTAGGCGTCCCGCCGTCAGTGACATCATTATTGTTTACATCCCCAGAGTGTGTGTGCGTGCGTGTGTCAGTTTCCTTGTTTGGTTTACAGATGAGGACAGAAACGTGAGTAGAGGAGCCGAGATGGAGCCGCTCCGGCTCAGAGATGTGAGGAGGTGGAGAAGCACAGCTTCAGCGTGTACGGGTTCGAACCATCTGAAAAACAACAAAACCACAGATTACTGACAGAGTTAAAGCATCAAGAGAAACGTTCATGCTTAATCTCAGATCCTCAATCTACTCCACACGATCAAACTGTGAACTGTGGTTTTCAGGCTCTACTAGAACAGGTTTTCCTGCTTGAAAGTTGATTATTCTCCTCATATTCTCCATTGTTGCGGCTCCTCTCTTCCCAGTCTGTCAGTAACGCTCTGTTTACTTCCTGTCTCTATGAAGCCCCTCCTTCTGAAAAGCACACTGTGCTCTGATTGGTCGGCTGGAGCAGTGTGTTGTGATTGGTCGAGCGCTTCGAGTGTGTTTGGGAAATGTCCCGCCCCTTTCCATAACCGCCAGTTTAACACACTACTAACTAACTCAACCAGGCCCCGCCCCTTTATTCTGCGTATGAATTATTATGATGAGGAATATTGTGACGCGTTCGTTCCCGGAAGAAATTTTAAATGTTCAAATATATTTAATAGGAGAACGAGATCTATCAGTGACCGTTAGATTTCCACATATACGAATGGGACACTTTATCATGTTTTCTGGACAAATGTTTTATTTTTTTTATTTTTTTAAATTCCACAGTGAAGTTGTGGCAACCATCCCCCAATGAGTTATTCTGCTGATGCCATAATTAATTAAAAAAAATCACCTTTATATTAAGTAAATATACAACACTAAATATCTGTATTTCTGGGTTCCCAGTCTTTTTACTAAAAAAAAAAAAAATGTTTCTTATGCTAATATTCAGCCATGGACTTGAATTATGTGCCATAATACATATGAAGTGTTGGCATAAGTTGATTTATGTCTCTGATCACGCTGAGTGACAGAACAGAGGCTGATGGGTAACCAGAGAGAGTGTTAGCTTACTGGGTATCCGGATCTGATAATGATTGAGAACCGTCAGAACCTCCACGGCGTGAGTTTTACTGTCGAACTCCAGCAAACCAGAGATGGTCTTTGAACTGGCTGTGGATTCAAACGGTACAGGTCAAAGCAGCTTCACCGTAATAAAAAACAATAAATATATTAATCTTGCAAAATTCATCAATTGACCAGTTTCACAGACTCCACAGTTATTAACGTTGTAAAATCAGCTGACAAAAATATGTCCTAAGAGGTTATGACAACATTATTTCGGAATGTTCAAAACGTGAACATTCCATTACATCATCTTGTGTTCAGATGTTACATTCAAAAGTAACATTCTAAAAATGTTAGTAAAATGATCAAATGGAATGTTTTCTTAACGTTCAAATAACCAAGAAAAAACGTTTAAAAATCTGGACATTTCTGAAACGGTGTCAATGGTTAATGAAAACTCAAACATTAATCATAAATCAATGGTTAATGAAAACTCAAACATTAATCATAAATCAATGGTTAATGAAAACTCAAACATTAATCATAAATCAATGGTTAATGAAAACTCAAACATTAATCATAAATCAATGGTTAATGAAAACTCAAGACTCACGTTTGGCGTCAAACACTTTGTATTTGATGAATCCTGGGACGTCGTGTTCTGTGCATAACTGCAAAACAACAGAAGAAAATCAGTGTGTTACAGTAGAACAGACACTGGCGAAGCTTCTACTGCTAGTTATGAATACTGTAATCTAACCCTAACAGGAAAAACTAAAAAACATTGTTTACTTTATTTTATACCACTGTTACAAACGAGGACGCCCCCTAAAAGGAAGTTTCTGTCAGATTTAACTCACTTCTGGGGAACAAATTTGTCTGCAAAATTGGGTAAAATCACCTGAACCTTTCAGATAATGAATTAGTATAGAAACTGATGAAGTCATGGTTGTTTACGCTCTAATTAATTCATTTCTGCCACATAAGAAAAAAATTAATTCTTGCTTAGGTTAATCATATTTATGAGATTAAAGGTTGTTTTGCAAATTATGACTTAAATAGTTTAAATTTGACATATTAAGTAGAAATTAAAAGTTAAAATGTCTTAAGTCAGAATTAAAGGGGTGGTATAATGCCCCTTTTTACAAGATGTAAAATAAGTCTCTGATGTCCCCAGAGTGTGTGTGTGGAGTTTTAGCTCAAAAGACCTCACAGATATTTTTACAGCATGTTCAAGTTGTCACTTTTTGAGGGTCAGTAAAAACGTGTTGTTTCGTGTGTGTCCCTTTAAATGCAAATGAGCTACTGCTCCTGGCACAGAGGGCGGAGCTTCAAGAGCTTGTGTGTGTGTGTGTGTGTGTGTGTGTGACCCACCCGCTGCAGGTCCTCTTTGCTGACACAGGGCGGGACGTTGTAAAAGTGTAGGACGCAGGACGGAGGCTGTGTGTGTGTGTGTGTGTGTGTGTGTGTGTGTGCGCGTGTGTGTGTGTGACCCACCCGCTGCAGGTCCTCTTCGCGGACGCAGGGCGGGACGTTGTAGAAGTGGAGGACGCAGGACGGAGGATGGAGGCTGTGTGTGTGTGTGTGTGCGCGTGTGTGTGTGTGACCCACCCGCTGCAGGTCCTCTTCGCTGACGTAGGGCGGGACGTTGTAAAAGTGTAGGACGCAGGACGGAGGCTGTGTGTGTGTGTGTGTGTGTGTGTGTGTGTGTGACCCACCCGCTGCAGGTCCTCTTCGCTGACGTAGGGCGGGACGTTGTAAAAGTGTAGGACGCAGGACGGAGGCTGTGTGTGTGTGTGTGTGTGTGTGTGTGTGTGTGTGTGTGTGTGTGTGTGCGCGTGTGAGTGTGTGTGTGTGTGTGTGTGTGACCCACCCGCTGCAGGTCCTCTTCGCTGACGCAGGGCGGGACGTTGTAGAAGTGTAGGACGCAGGACGGAGGCTGTGTGTGTGTGTGTGTGTGTGTGTGTGTGTGTGTGTGTGTGTGTGTGTGTGTGTGCGCGTGTGAGTGTGTGTGTGTGTGTGTGTGTGACCCACCCGCTGCAGGTCCTCTTCGCTGACGCAGGGCGGGACGTTGTAGAAGTGTAGGACGCAGGACGGAGGCTGTGTGTGTGTGTGTGTGTGTGTGTGTGCGCGTGTGAGTGTGTGTGTGTGTGTGTGTGACCCACCCGCTGCAGGTCCTCTTCGCTGATGCAGGGCGGGACGTTGTAGAAGTGGAGGACGCAGGACGGAGGCTGTGTGTGTGTGTGTGTGTGTGTGTGTGCGCGTGTGAGTGTGTGTGTGTGTGTGTGTGTGTGACCCACCCGCTGCAGGTCCTCTTCGCTGACGCAGGGCGGGACGTTGTAGAAGTGGAGGACGCAGGACGGAGGCTGTGTGTGTGTGTGTGTGTGTGTGTGTGTGTGTGTGTGTGTGTGTGTGACCCACCCGCTGCAGGTCCTCTTCGCTGACGCAGGGCGGGACGTTGTAAAAGTGTAGGACGCAGGACGGAGGCTGTGTGTGTGTGTGTGTGTGTGTGTGTGTGTGTGTGTGTGACCCACCCGCTGCAGGTCCTCTTCGCTGACGCAGGGCGGGACGTTGTAGAAGTGGAGGACGCAGGACGGAGGCTGTGTGTGTGTGTGTGTGTGTGACCCACCCGCTGCAGGTCCTCTTCGCTGACGCAGGGCGGGACGTTGTAGAAGTGGAGGACGCAGGACGGAGGCTGTGTGTGTGTGTGTGTGTGTGTGTGTGTGTGTGTGTGTGTGTGTGTGTGTGTGTGTGACCCACCCGCTGCAGGTCCTCTTCGCTGACGTAGGGCGGGACGTTGTAAAAGTGTAGGACGCAGGACGGAGGCTGTGTGTGTGTGTGTGTGCGCGTGTGAGTGTGTGTGTGTGTGTGTGTGTGTGTGACCCACCCGCTGCAGGTCCTCTTCGCTGATGCAGGGCGGGACGTTGTAGAAGTGTAGGACGCAGGACGGAGGCTGTGTGTGTGTGTGTGTGTGTGTGTGTGTGTGTGCGCGTGTGAGTGTGTGTGTGTGTGTGTGTGTGTGTGACCCACCCGCTGCAGGTCCTCTTCGCTGACGCAGGGCGGGACGTTGTAGAAGTGTAGGACGCAGGACGGAGGCTGTGTGTGTGTGTGTGTGTGTGTGTGTGTGTGTGCGCGTGTGAGTGTGTGTGTGTGTGTGTGTGTGTGTGTGTGTGTGCGCGTGTGAGTGTGTGTGTGTGTGTGTGTGTGACCCACCCGCTGCAGGTCCTCTTCGCTGACGCAGGGCGGGACGTTGTAGAAGTGGAGGACGCAGGACGGAGGCTGTGTGTGTGTGTGTGTGTGTGTGTGTGTGTGTGTGTGTGTGTGTGTGACCCACCCGCTGCAGGTCCTCTTCGCTGACGCAGGGCGGGACGTTGTAGAAGTGTAGGACGCAGGACGGAGGCTGTGTGTGTGTGTGTGTGTGTGTGTGTGTGTGTGTGTGTGTGTGTGTGTGTGTGCGCGTGTGAGTGTGTGTGTGTGTGTGTGTGTGACCCACCCGCTGCAGGTCCTCTTCGCTGATGCAGGGCGGGACGTTGTAGAAGTGGAGGACGCAGGACGGAGGCTGTGTGTGTGCGCGTGTGAGGGTGTGTGTGTGTGTGTGTGTGACCCACCCGCTGCAGGTCCTCTTCGCTGATGCAGGGCGGGACGTTGTAGAAGTGGAGGACGCAGGACGGAGGCTCTGTGTGTGTGTGTGTGTGTGTGTGTGTGTGCGCGTGTGAGGGTGTGTGTGTGTGTGTGTGTGACCCACCCGCTGCAGGTCCTCTTCGCTGACGCAGGGCGGGACGTTGTAGAAGTGGAGGACGCAGGACGGAGGCTGGATGATGTTCTTGGACGCCTGGCCGGCGCTGGTGAAGCGGTTGTTGCGGGTCATGGCGAAGTCTTTGTAGCTGCTGGATCCGTCGTCCAACTCAAACACCTGACTGGGGATCACAGCGTGCTGCTTCGACACGCTGACACACACACACACACCAGAACAACACAGATATATCAGTCTGCATCTCAGAAACACCTGACTAGGGATCACAGTGTGCTGCTTCAACACGCTGACAGACGCACGCACGCACACACACACACACACACACACACTAACCGACCCCTAATTCTACCCCTCTCTCTCACACACACACACACACACACACACACTAACCCGACCCCTAATTCTACCCATCACAAACACACACACACACTAACCTGACCCCTAAACAAAAAAAAACATCACACAAAACTTAAGGCATTTTTACATTTTTAATAAAACACAGTTTATTATGTTTTTAAAGCATTTTAAATACGAGGACTCAATGAGGAAATGTCCTCATGAATCACGTTCACGTTGTAATCCCAGTGTAATACCCATGTCATTATACAAATTTCTGTCCTCATAAAACACAAAAACAAACACACACACACACAGTCATATGGATCCTTACAGCTTCAGTGTGTTTTTGTATCTGAGATATGAATGATGAATTATTAAGAGTCTGTTGCTGCTGATCATCTGATTCCTTACAGTTCAAATATCGTTCTAAACATTTCACTTAGATCGAAATCTTAAATGATTTATTTCTTCCCCCATCGGATGTTCGCCTCTGTGCGTGTGTGAATGTGTTGATGAACATGTGAAACTGTCAAAATCAGAGTTTCAGCTGTGAGGATCGGATTGATGCTGATGTGATCGTGTGAGTGAGAGTGTGTTTATGTGCGTGTGTGTGTGTGAGAATGTGCGTGTGAGATAGTGTTTGAGTGTGTGTGTGTGAGTAAGTGAGTGTGTGTGTTTGTTTTTTTTATTTATGTGGACAGAAATTTGTATAATGACATTTCCTGAGTCCTTGTATTTAAAATGGCTTTAAAAACATAATAAACTGTGTTTTATTAAAAATGTAAAAATGCATAAAGTTTTGTGTGATGGGTTTTTTGTTTAGGGGTCGGGTTAGTGTGTGTGTGTGTGTGTGATTGGTAGGTTTAGCGGTAGGGTTAGTGTGTGTGTGTGTGTGATTGGTAGGTTTAGGGGTCGGGTTAGTGTGTGTGTGTGATTGGTAGGGTTAGTGAGTGTGTATGTGTGTGTGTGATGGGTAGGTTTAGGGGTCCGGTTAGTGTGTGTGTGTGTGTGTGATTGGTAGGTTTAGCGGTAGGGTTAGTGTGTGTGTGTGTGTGATGGGTAGGTTTAGGGGTCGGGTTAGTGTGTGTGTGTGTGTGTGATGGGTAGGTTTAGGGGTCGGGTTAGTATGTGTGTGTGTGTGTGTGATTGGTAGGTTTAGCGGTAGGGTTAGTGTGTGTGTGTGTGTGTGATGGGTAGGTTTAGGGGTCAGGTTAGTGTGTGTGTGATTGGTAGGTTTAGTGGTAGGGTTAGTGTGTGTGTGTGTGTGATTGGTAGGTTTAGCGGTAGGGTTAGTGTGTGTGTGTGTGATGGGTAGGTTTAGGGGTCGGGTTAGTGTGTGTGTGTGTGTGTGATGGGTAGGTTTAGGGGTCGGGTTAGTGTGTGTGTGTGTGATTGGTAGGTTTAGCGGTAGGGTTAGTGCAGGGGGACAGAATATACAGTTTGTGCAGTATAAAAACTCGTCACAAGTATAGCAAAACAAACGTGTGAGTGTGTGTGTGTGTGCGTGTGTTTCCTCACCAGACGTTGAGCCGTTTGCTGAAGACCTTGATGCTGTTGAGGTGTGTGATCGCTCTATCAACCGCATACTCATCACCCATCTCTACAAGAGCTGTGCCTGGGACGCTCTTCATGAACTTCACCTGCACACACACACACACACACAGTTAGGGTTTTAAAATAATATTTAGTAACATTATCGACTGAATATTTTCTTTGATCAGAGTGAAATAGATGAAATTAAAGTCTTTACATGCCACATATTTTACAATGATTATGGATGCTTAATCATATCAGTTATTCAACGGCTGAGCGCTTCACCTTCTCAATGTTGCCGTAGAGACAGAAGAGGTTGAAGATGCGAGTGCAGTTCATCTTGTTGGGATGCAGGCCGCTCACCATGGCAACAGCGCTGGAGGCGTGGCTCATGTAGGAGGCGGAGCTCTGAGGAAGCGGATACGACACGACCTCGGGGACGTCATGATGAGAGACTCGCTTGAAGCGGTTATTACTGGGCAGAGGCAGCAGGGGGCAGTGCGAGCCTACACACACACACACACACACAGAGAGATACAGATACACAGACAGACACACACACACACAGATACACATACACAGACAGACAGACACACACACAGATACACATACAGACACACACACACAGATACACATACACAGACAGACACGCACGCACACACACACACACACACAGATACACATACACAGACAGACAGACACACACACAGATACACATACAGACACACACACACAGATACACATACACAGACAGACACGCACGCACACACACACACACACACACACACAGATACACATACACAGACAGACACACACACAGATACACATACATACACAGACAGACACACACACACAGATACACATACAGATACACACACACAGACACACACGCACACACACACACACACATATACAGATACACACACACACACAGATACACATACACAGACAGACAGACACACACACAGACACAAACGCGCACAGACACACACACAGATACACATACACAGACAGACACACACACACACATACACAGACAGAAACACACACACACACAAACAGACACGCACGCACATAGACACATTGTTAATCACTGGTGTCTGTTGAAATTGATATTAAAATATATTTAGAAACAATATCCAAATGTAAAACTTAAAAGTAAGGAAAACTACACAGCATTATTAAATTATATTAAAATGCAATAAAAATCCTGCAAAAAATAATATATATATAATGTATTTATTTTGCTGTTGCTTTATATAAGGAAAAGAAACGGCATAAATCAGAATTAAGAACTAGTGAAAGAGCGATACATAATGAATATATATTATTAATACGTAATGAATCAGATTGAGATTTCAGATGACGTGGGCTTGATTGATGAGGACTGACCGTATCCGTTGTCGCTGTATGAGGACGGATGTTCTCCCAGGATGGCCTGTCGCTGTCGGCCTTTACCGCGCTCTACAACACACACACACACAGCCTGTAAATACACTCACATTTACACTGATAACACGTTCATCATGAACATAAAGAAGACACACTGCTAGATTAATAAATACTGACCATAAAACAGACTGAGATTATATATTTTAACCCTCTGGTGCTCTTCGTTCAAAGAAATATTACGTTTTGATTTTTTTAAATGTTTTATTTCATCTGAATGGTGTGACACACAAACATACACAACATTTGTGCACTCACACACTCTCAAGCACACTCACTCAAACACACACACAGTCAGTCAAACACACATGCGCACTCACACACTCTCAAGCACACACACACACTCACTCAAACACACTCTAAAGCACACTCACTCGAACACACACACACACACTCACTCAAACACACACAGTCAGTCAAACACACACACGCGCACTCACACCCTCTTAAGCACACACAATCACTCAAACACACACACACTCACTCAAACACAAGCACACACAATCAAACTCACTCAAAAACACACTCACTCATTCAAACACACTCCCTCACACACACACACACACACATAGAACGTTCTTTCAAAGTTGTCTGGTGTTTAATAATCCAGAAATAATGTTTTCATAACGCTGGCGAAACATTCGGGTGAGAGAAAGACTGTAAATTAAGCTGCAGTCAAACACAATCCTCTTTAGATGAAGCCGAAACACACAATCAAACCTTCAAACGAACAAATACTCAGAGGTGCTTATACAGCCGAAGCAGTTCAAACAGAGAAAGAGTTAAAGAGTCGCTCTCAGAAACACACACACACACACGCATGAGCGAAGAGAAACACCAGCACGTCATGTGTGTGTGGATGCGTTTGACATTGAGTGTTTGTGGACAGAAGAGGAAGCGCTCCTCTATCACTCTCATCCACACAGCTACGCTAATCACCGCTAAACTAGCAGCTAGCGCTCGTCTTCAGCGGTTTCAGCTCAATGTGACCTTCAACCATCAGCGGCACAACACGCTTCCTCAACACACACGGATACAGTCAAACACACATTTATTCAGACACCTTCAACATTTCTCACATTATCAGTTTATTCGCTATAGTTTAGAAAATGGTGATGAAATATGACAATATTTGACTGGTTTTGTCCGTCCTTCTGTTAGACTCTCACACATGAATTATGTTGAATATCTGTCAGCTGTTAAATTTAACTACACAATTAGATAATACCAGTTTAGCTCAACCAGTGACCAAGCAATGCTTCATGTTGTTCAGTGTGTGTGTAAAAAGAGCATTAGCAATTACAGAAAACACACTGAAGAAAACATGATCAGCTCAAAGTGAATTAATCATTTTTGGTCCCAAATTGTTATAAATGTTACTGGTAGTCACTGTATGAAGAATATTTGGGTGTAATATGTCATAGTTTACTGTATTTGCTCTCCTCACTTACATAAATGAACTATAGTGTCCTGATCACACTAGTGAAATAAAATAGCAAAATTTAAATCTGGGGTCTGAATAATGTTTGGTTTGACTGTATAGCGCATGGATGATGAAACGCAAGTGGATTCAGAACAGAAAGTGCTGAGGGAAAGGCGGAGACTAAAGAAACAGGAGATGTTTAACACACACACACACACACACACTCACTAACTCTCACACTAACTCACTCACAAACACTCACTCACACACACTTACTAACTCTCATACTCACACACACACTCACTAACTCTCACACTCACTCACTCACTCACTCACACACACACACACACACACACACACTCACTCACTCACACACACATACACACACACTCACACACACTCTCCCTCACTCACTTACTCACTCACTCACTCACTCACTCACTCTCACACACACACACACTCACTCACACACACACACTCTCCCTCACTCACTCACTTACTCACTCACTCACTCACTCACTCACACACACACACACTCACTCACTCACACACACTCTCCCTCACTCACTCACTTACTCACTCACTCACTCACTCACTCACTCACTCACTCACACACACACACACTCACTCACACACTCTCTCTGTCTCTCTCTCTCTCTCTCTCACACACTCACTCACACACTCTCTCTCTCTCTCTCTCTCTCTCACACACACACACACACACACACGTACCTCGTCTCAGCAGGAAGGGTTTGGTATAATCCCAACTGTCGTTGTCGTTTCTGATGACGTTGAGGCGTGAGGGCTAGAATGAGAGAGCACAACGCCACTGCATGTGTGTTAGCTCCGGCGGTGTGTGTGTGTGTGTGTGAGTGAGTGTGTGTGTGAGTGTGTGTGTGTGTGAACGCTGCACATTTACCCGAGCGTATTCGATTTTCAGCGTGCAGCAGCCGGCGTAGATGTCGGCCCCGTTCAGGGCAGCTTTGGCCTTCTGGGCGTTCTGGATGGACTCGAACGTGACGGGCGTCAAGGAATAAAACACACAGCTGAGACTCAAACACACACACACACACTCTCACAGGTGACGTCAGCTCACACTCGTGAAACTGTGAAAGCGTGTTTGACACCACAGATGCGAGCGTTAGATGGCTGATGCTTCACTTCTGCAGGACAAACACGCGTTCAGGAACACTCGACTCTGGAGAACCAGTTCATGCTGTCAGGGACGCCTGGATACAGGAATATTTTATGATATATAATATTATATTTATTTATTTATTTAACTATATATATGTTATAAATTAAATAAATATTTTTAAAAGTCATGTAAATTAACATTAAAAAAGCATGCATATATATAGTATATATATATAATTATATAGTAATCAAAAACAAGTGGAGAAATCATTTAAATTTGTTATTGAATCCTGTAGAACATCCAGTTCTTGGATCTCCTAAATTTACAAAAATATTTACTAATTATTTTTTTTATTTAAATATAATTTAATTTAAGTTTAATATATATATATATTAGTGCTGTCAAACGACTAAAATATTTAATCGCGATTAATCGCATTAATGTCATAGTTAACTCGCGATTAATCGCACATTTTTATCTATTCTAAATGTCTCTTGATTTCTTTTTGTCCCATTTTTTTTTCTCATTTTAATGCTCTTATCAACATGGAAAAGTGGATCGGCTTGTTTTGTGCAAATGTTTTTTGAAAACAACACTGGCATATACTGTGTTCAAATTCACAATAAAAAATTCTCACTTGGAGCAAATAATCTCTCACTGTAACACTGTCCATCAATAAAAGGGTGAAAGAAATACTGACGAGGTCCTGATATTGACGAGGGGGCGGAGAATTTGCATCAGCTGTGTGTGTGTGTGTGTAGGTGTGTGTGCTTGGCCATCATCAAGTGGTGTTTCAGACTGGACGTGCTGCGATGATGATAGCTCAGTTCACAACGACAAAACACACAGATCACTTTGGTCTTCTCAATGGAACCATTTGGCAACTTTTTAAAAGTAAACTTTCCATTCAGAATCTTATTGGCATCCATTTCGGCGTCTCGTTTTGTTTCCGGTCTAGCTAGATCCGCTTGCGCTTTGGTCGACAAAGCAACAAAACGTCCTCGCGCGGCGCAAGCCATTGAAATGAATGGGTTTCATGGGTTTGCGTTAAAGCCGTTAATAACGCGTTTAACTGACAGCCCTAATATATATATATATATATATATTAGGGCTGTCAGTTAAACGCGTTATTAACGGCTTTAACGCAAACCCATTTTAACGGCGTCAATTTTTTTATCGCGCGATTAACGGTCTTTTTGGTCTAGCAAACTTAGCAGTTTTTTTCACATGCTTTTGCAACAGGACGCGGCGCTATGAAACCCATTCATTTCAATGGCTTGCGCCGCGCGAGGACGTTTTGTTGCTTTGTCGACCAAAGCGCAAGCGGATCTAGCTAGACCGGAAACAAAACAACAGGTGCGCCGCACACACTTGTTTGGGCTTGCGAGCCGGCCAAATAGTTGGTTAACGTTGCGTTTTGAGTGGATTACGAGCGCGAGACGCCGAAATGGATGCTAATAATCATGCTAAAGGATTCTGAATGGAAAGTTTACTGAGCTGAGCTATCGTCATCGCAGCACGTCCAGTCACTCTGAAATACCACTTGATGATGGCCAAGCACACACACACACACACACACACACACAGCTGATGTGAATTCTCCGCCCCCTCGTCAATATCAGGACCTCGTCAGTATTTCTTTCACCCTTTTATTGATGGACAGTGTTACATTGTGTGAGAGATTATTTGCTCTAAGTGAGAATGTTAGTGTGAAATTGAAGAGTGTATGCCAATGTTGTTTTCAATAAAAAAAAAATTGCACAAAGCAAGCCGATCCACTTTTCCATGTTGATAAGAGCATTCAAATGAGAAAAAAAAAAATGGGACAAAAAGAAATCAAGAGACATTTAGAATAGATAAAAATGTGCGATTAATCGCGAGTTAACCATGACATTAATGCGATTAATCACGATTAAATATTTTAATCGTTTGACAGCACTAATATATATATATATATAAAACAATTCTAAATTAAATAAAATTATTTTAAAATAAAAATAATAATTAATAAAAGAAAAAATATTATTAAAAATGTAATATATATATATATATAACAACTATTGCAAAATACGCAAATTATGCATGAAAATATTTAATAGAGACTCAATTCGGTCATTGACAGTGCTTCATAAGAGTGGGCGGAGCCAAAGAGTTCTTTTGGAGGGATTTGATTGCTTCTATTCTCTGATTGGTGGAGATTTCTCTGCAGAATCATGGGTAATGTATTATTGTTCCACCGAGAATTCCACTACTGAACATGATTATTTAAAAATAAATGGAAATAATGTGCTAATGCTCATGAATCACGTTCACGTTGTAATACCAGTGTAATACCCATGTCATAATAAAAAATTCTGTCCACATAAATCACAAAAACAAACACACACACAACAAAGGATATTCCACCATGGCCTGGATTCCGTTCCTCTTAAAGATGACGATCCGCAGCACATTTCCGATCGGATTACAGACTGTGTACAAAACATCCTACAAGTTGAAGAGGAGAATCCGTTCAGAGCAGCCAATCAGAGCCGGTCATGTGACATGCATAAAATTAAGTCTTTTACCGTAGTGAGAAGTGTTTTACCATAGTGAGAAGTGTTTTACCGTAGTGAGAAGTGTTTTACCGTAGTGAGAAGTGTTTTACCGTAGTGAGAATTGTTTTACCGTAGTGAGAAGTGTTTTACTGCAGTGAGAAGTGTTTTACCGCAGTGAGAAGTGTTTTACCGTAGTGAGAAGTGTTTTACTGCAGTGAGAAGTGTTTTAGCGTAGTGAGAAGTGTTTTACCGTAGTGAGAAGTGTCTTACCGTAGTGAGAAGTGTTTTAGCGTAGTGAGAAGTGTTTTACCGTAGTGAGAAGTGTTTTACTGCAGTGAGAAGTGTTTTACTGCAGTGAGAAGTGTTTTACCGTGGTGAGAAGTGTTTTACCGTAGTGAGAAGTGTTTTACAGTAGTGAGAAGTGTTTTACCGTAGTGAGAAGTGTTTTACCGTAGTGAGAAGTGTTTTACTGCAGTGAGAAGTGTTTTACCGTAGTGAGAAGTGTTTTACCGTGGTGAGAAGTGTTTTACCGTAGTGAGAAGTGTTTTACAGTAGTGAGAAGTGTTTTACTGCAGTGAGAAGTGTGTTACCGTGGTGAGAAGTGTTTTACCGTAGTGAGAAGTGTTTTACTGTAGTGAGAAGTGTTTTACCGTAGTGAGAAGTGTTTTACCGTAGTGAGAAGTGTTTTACCGTAGTGAGAAGTGTTTTACTGCAGTGAGAAGTGTTTTACCGTGGTGAGAAGTGTTTTACAGTAGTGAGAAGTGTTTTACAGTAGTGAGAAGTGTTTTACAGTAGTGAGAAGTGTTTTACTGCAGTGAGAAGTGTTTTACCGTGGTGAGAAGTGTTTTACAGTAGTGAGAAGTGTTTTACCGTAGTGAGAAGTGTTTTACTGCAGTGAGAAGTGTTTTACCGCAGTGAGAAGTGTTTTACTGCAGTGAGAATTGTTTTACCGTGGTGAGAAGTGTTTTACCGTAGTGAGAAGTGTTTTACAGTAGTGAGAAGTGTTTTACCGTAGTGAGAAGTGTTTTACTGCAGTGAGAAGTGTTTTACCGTGGTGAGAAGTGTTTTACCGTAGTGAGAAGTGTTTTACAGTAGTGAGAAGTGTTTTACCGTAGTGAGAAGTGTTTTACTGCAGTGAGAAGTGTTTTACCGCAGTGAGAAGTGTTTTACTGCAGTGAGAATTGTTTTACCGTGGTGAAAAGTGTTTTACCATAGTGAGAAGTGTTTTACCGTAGTGAGAAGTGTTTTACCGTAGTGAGAAGTGTTTTACTGCAGTGAGAAGTGTTTTAGCGTAGTGAGAAGTGTTTTACCGTAGTGAGAAGTGTCTTACCGTAGTGAGAAGTGTTTTAGTGTAGTGAGAAGTGTTTTACCGTAGTGAGAAGTGTTTTACCATAGTGAGAAGTGTTTTACCGTAGTGAGAAGTGTTTTACAGTAGTGATAAGTGTTTTACCGTAGTGAGAAGTGTTTTACTGCAGTGAGAAGTGTTTTACCGTGGTGAGAAGTGTTTTACAGTAGTGAGAAGTGTTTTACCGAAGTGAGAAGTGTTTTACTGCAGTGAGAAGCGTTTTACTGCAGTGAGAAGCGTTTTACAGTAGTGAGAAGTGTTTTACCGTAGTGAGAAGTGTTTTACTGCAGTGAGAAGCGTTTTAAAGTAGTGAGAAGTGTTTTACCGCAGTGAGAAGTGTTTTACAGTAGTGAGAAGTGTTTTACCGTAGTGAGAAGTGTTTTACCGTAGTGAGAAGTGTTTTACTGCAGTGAGAAGTGTTTTACTGTAGTGAGAAGTGTTTTACCGCGGTGAGAAGTGTTTTACTGCAGTGAGAAGTGTTTTACCGTGGTGAGAAGTGTTTTACAGTAGTGAGAAGTGTTTTACTGTAGTGAGAAGTGTTTTACCGTGGTGAGAAGTGTTTTACAGTAG
The DNA here is from genome assembly GCA_030578255.1 of Tiaroga cobitis. Lineage (NCBI taxonomy): Eukaryota > Metazoa > Chordata > Actinopteri > Cypriniformes > Leuciscidae > Tiaroga > Tiaroga cobitis. The sequence goes on from CM060601.1 coordinate 39,763,109, forward strand.
TGAGAAGTGTTTTACCGTAGTGAGAAGTGTTTTACCGTAGTGAGAAGTGTTTTACCGTAGTGAGAAGTGTTTTACTGTAGTGAGAAGTGTTTTACCGTAGTGAGAAGTGTTTTACCGTAGTGAGAAGTGTTTTAGCGTAGTGAGAAGTGTTTTACAGTAGTGAGAAGTGTTTTACCGTAGTGAGAAGTGTTTTACAGTAGTGAGAAGTGTTTTACTGCAGTGAGAAGTGTTTTACAGTAGTGAGAAGTGTTTTACTGCAGTGAGAAGTGTTTTACCGTGGTGAGAAGTGTTTTACCGTGGTGAGAAGTGTTTTACAGTAGTGAGAAGTGTTTTACCGTAGTGAGAAGTGTTTTACAGTAGTGAGAAGTGTTTTACCGTAGTGAGAAGTGTTTTACCGTAGTGAGAAGTGTTTTACCGTAGTGAGAAGTGTTTTACCGTAGTGAGAAGTGTTTTACCGTAGTGAGAAGTGTTTTACCGTAGTGAGAAGTGTTTTACCGTAGTGAGAAGTGTTTTACTGCAGTGAGAAGTGTTTTACCGTGGTGAGAAGTGTTTTACAGTAGTGAGAAGTGTTTTACTGTAGTGAGAAGTGTTTTACCGCGGTGAGAAGTGTTTTACTGTAGTGAGAAGTGTTTTACCGCAGTGAGAAGTGTTTTACTGCAGTGAGAAGTGTTTTACTGCAGTGAGAAGTGTTTTACCGCGGTGAGAAGTGTTTTACTGCAGTGAGAAGTGTTTTACCGCGGTGAGAAGTGTTTTACTGTAGTGAGAAGTGTTTTACCGCAGTGAGAAGTGTTTTACTGCAGTGAGAAGTGTTTTACCGCGGTGAGAAGTGTTTTACTGTAGTGAGAAGTGTTCTACCGTAGTGAGAAGTGTTTTACCGCGGTGAGAAGTGTTTTACTGTAGTGAGAAGTGTTCTACCGTAACAGTAAGTGTTTTACCGTAGTGATGGGGTAGAGCGGGTTCTGGATGGACAGCAGCAGGACCTTGTTGCCGCTGTTGGGGTCGTCGGCGTTGGTGGGCCGCGTGATGCGTTTGCTGGTGGAGTAGTTGAAGAAGGCCTGCTGGCCCGCGATGTACACGGGCTCCTGGGAGCCACACGACACACACCGGTCGGCACTCTGAGCCTCCTCGAACTCCACCAGAGCCTGGCGCTTGAACGGCATCATCATCACGTAACTGCGGGACAGGAGAGGAGGCCTTCAGGACAGCTCAGCTCAGATTTCATTAAGCCTGTTTATTCCTTTGTTTTCTAATATTAATTTATCTTTATTTCAGATTTAGTTTTTTTTTGTTATTATTAGTTTTTATCTTTAGTTTTCATGTTCATTTTAGTGCAATTTTAGTCATTTCGTTGTGCGTTTGTAATTTTATTATTTTTAGTTTAGTTTTTTTATTCTGTTTTATTTTTAGCTTTCATGTAATTTTTTGTCATTTCGTTATGCTTTTTCATTTTATTCGTTTTTTATATATATATATATATATATTGCTATTTGTTTCATTTTTTTTATTTCATTTTTATTTTAGTTTCTTTTATTTATATGCATTTATATGCATCTTCATTTGATCCGTGTCTTTTCTAATGTAGTTCAAGTCAAACTAGGGATGTGCAATATATATATATATATCGTCTACGATAAAATCATAATTGTTGCTTTAACAATGTGTGATCTGACATTATCGAGTAGCCTTTTCAATTTTTAGTGATTTACTCTATTAAAATACTACTCTATTGTATTTTGTATCATATAATAAAGTTAGCCAATCACACGAAGAGATAAAAAAAAGGTAAAAATGCCCATAAAAGGTAAAAATCATTTTAAACTTATTGGAAAAGATGATTTGTCACGGCTGTGAACAGACCACCGCACCGAATATGAAGAATATCAAACACTTAAGGAGTCAGACCTAAACCTGCCAAGATACCAACACCATAAACACACTCGGGAAAATATCATCTAATTATCGTTATCGAGAAAATCCCAGAAAATATCAAAATATCTTTTTTTTTGTCAAAAATCGCACACCCCTCGATCAAACACACGCTAATGTCCCACATCTGCTTATTAAAAGTGTAATAAATCCTACAATCCAAATAAAAATGAATTAAATCATAGACATGATGTTCCCATGATCCTCTGTGAGCTTCTGTGACTTTAGAAAAGAGGCTCATTGTGATTCAGAAAGGAGAAACGCCTCAAACACAGGAACTGTTGCTTCCATAAATGCCTACGCCTGTCAACTTCGTTTATAGAATCATAATTCAGTCGTCTGAAGCACAGCTGAATCTGCGTTGATGAACGGACGATTGTGATGAACATCGAGAGGAAACAGACGCTCAGAGTGAATGAATGTAACCAGCTGATCCCAGAACTGGTTAACGAGGGAAGATCATTAATCGAATAATGGCTGAAACGAGTCATTTGTGTGATGAATATGAATATGAATATCTGGGACATACTACTGGCCGGTATAACCAAAAATCCATATCACTGTATTTTTCAAAATTACATGATGGTATTATTATTTTTTTCAAGCATGACTGTGTGTAAACCAGTGATGGGAATAACGGCGCTATAAATAAACGGCGTTATCTTTCTCAGTAACGAGTAATCAAACGAATTACTGTTTCCCCCGTTACAACGCCATTACCGTTACTGACGATAAAATGTGGCGTCACTAAAGCCTAATTAAAGGGTTAGTTCACCCAAAAATGAAAATTAAGTCATTAATTACTCACCCCCATGCTGTACCAACCCCGTAAGACCTTCGTTCGTCTTCGGAACACAAATGAAGATATTTTTGATTAAATCTGAGAGCTGGATCACTCCTCCATAGGCTCCCTAAGGGAATGACACTTGACGGTCCAGAAAGTCATTAAAGAAAATGTTTAAATATTCCATGTGCCTACAGTGGCTCAATTATAAGTTTATCAAGCGACGAGAATACTTTTTGTGCGAAAAAACAAACAAAAATAACGACTTTATTCGACTATTCCTTTTCTTCCTTGTGGGCCTGAGACGAGAGTTCAAGAGATTTCCACGACGCACGCGCGAGAACTGAGATGAGGACGTTCTTCTTCGACTCCTTCTTGTTACCGGCTGCTCACCGCTTAGAAGTATTACCGCCACCTACCGTATAAGATGACGTGTTGGAAGCGCAAAACTTTCTGTTTACAAGTAGAGGAAGACGCGCGCTGTACATACGCTTTTCAATTCGACACTTAATGTGCTGTAGGTCTCGCTATATTATATACAATGGTTAAAAAGTCGAAATCAGTAGACATATTTTCCAATTGAAAAGCGTATGTACAGCGCGCGTCTTCCTCTGCTTGTAAACAGAAAGTTTTGCGCTTCCAACACGTCATCTTATACGGTAGGTGGCGGTAATACTTCTAAGCGGTGAGCAGCCGGTAACAAGAAGGAGTCGAAGAAGAACGTCCTCATCTCAGTTCTCGCGCATGCGTCGTGGAAATCTCTTGAAGTCTCGTCTCAGGCCCACAAGGAAGAAAAGGAATAGTCGAATAAAGTCGTTATTTTTGTTTGTTTTTCCGCACAAAAAGTAGTCTCGTCGCTTGATAAACTTATAATTGAGCCACTGTTGTGACATGGAATATTTAAACATTTTCTTTAATGACTTTCTGGACCGTCAAGTGTCATTCCCTTAGGGAGCCTATGGAGGAGTGATCCAGCTGTCACATTTAATCATAAATATCTTCATTTGTGTTCCGAAGACGAACGAAGGTCTTACGGGGTTGGTACAGCATGGGGGTGAGTAATTAATGACTTAATTTTCATTTTTGGGTGAACTAACCCTTTAAAATCACGGTTTTCATCCGGATAGGCTCTCTCTCCGCCATAGGACCTGCAACGTTTTTTCTCTGGTGTGTGTGTGTTTATGAGGCGTCGGACTGGACAAAAGCGCAGCTAACCACGCGAGCGCTCGACAATGCGCGAGATAGACCGAGTGTGTCCGAGAGCGCGCTCGACAGTGTGCGAGAAAGTTTTTTTTTTTTTTATTTATTCATTTTTGGTACATTTCTTAAAAAGCATAATTTATTTTTAGACCTATTTGTTGGCCAGTTGTGGTCTGTGCAATTTTAAATATTAAAAGTTCTAAACCATCTATTATGTTTTATTGTTCTACTATAGTAATGATAATATTTGAAATAATATATTGAATTTAATAGGTGTCTCTCACATTGTCCCACAGCAACATTACAATAGTGTAAAATTAGTGTACAATGTTTTATAATAATAATTTATTCTATAGTGTCCATTTCATTCATTTAACATATTTAATATTGAGGGCAAGTTATTTGACAATGGCCTATTTGAACATTAAAAAAAAAAGTAACGCAATAGTTACTTTCCCTGGTAATTAGTTACTTTTATAATGATTAAACTCAGTTACTATTTGTGAGAAGTAGCTAGCAACTATAACTAATTACTTTTTTAAGAAACATGCCCAACACTGTGTGTAAACCACATTTCTCCTGAGTGAGAGAGTAGATACTGCAGTAGATTGACCCAGAATGCCCTATTTTACTGTCATGGGGGAATATTGTGGTAAACCCCACACTAGTATTAATACAGGTTTGTAAGGCCCCATAAAATGAGGCTGTTTACACAGAGGTCCAGCAGGAGGCGCTGCGCTCATAAACGCTGCTTTACCAGCAAAGATAAAGAAAGATTAAATGAAAATAGCATCGAAACTTTTCTAAAGACAGTCTGTTCCCTTCAGATACATTCATATAAAAACATAAAAATATGTTTCGACTGTGAAACACGCAGTGCTCATGTTTATTCAACGATGCCAAAGCCAACCACTATGGAAGCCTGTTTCCGCCACTGAATAAAAAAAATAAAAAAATAATTGCGACTTTTATCTCACAATTGCAAGATATGAAGGCAGAATTGAGACTTTTTTTCTCACAATTGCGAGTTTATATCTCGCAATTCTGACTTTATATCACGCAATTCTGACTTTATATCACGCAATTCTGACTTTATATCTCGCAATTCTGACTTTATATCACGCAATTCTGACTTTATATCACGCAATTCTGACTTTATATCTCGCAATTCTGACTTTATATCACGCAATTCTGACTTTATATCTCGCAATTCTGACTTTATATCTCGCAATTCTGACTTTATATCACGCAATTCTGACTTTATATCTCGCAATTCTGACTTTATATCACGCAATTCTGACTTTATATCACGCAATTCTGACTTTATATCACGCAATTCTGACTTTATATCTCGCAATTCTGACTTTATATCTCGCAATTCTGACTTTATATCACGCAATTCTAGAGCACACACTAGAGCTCGTTCACACACACTAGAGCTGGTTCACACACACTAGAGTTCGTTCACACACACTAGAGTTCGTTCACGCACACTAGAGCTCGTTCACACACACTAGAGCTGGTTCACACACACTAGAGCTCGTTCACACACACTAGAGTTCGTTCACGCACACTAGAGCTCGTTCACACACACTAGAGCTCGTTCACACACACTAGAGCTCGTTCACACACACTAGAGCTCGTTCACACACACTAGAGCTGGTTCACACACTAGAGCTCGTTCACACACACTAGAGTTCGTTCACGCACACTAGAGCTGGTTCACACACTAGAGCTCGTTCACACACACTAGAGTTCGTTCACGCACACTAGAGCTCGTTCACACACACTAGAGCTGGTTCACACACACTAGAGTTCGTTCACACACACTAGAGTTCGTTCACGCACACTAGAGCTCGTTCACACACACTAGAGCTGGTTCACACACACTAGAGCTCGTTCACACACACTAGAGTTCGTTCACGCACACTAGAGCTCGTTCACACACACTAGAGCTCGTTTACACACACTAGAGCTCGTTCACACACACTAGAGCTCGTTCACACACACTAGAGCTCGTTCACACACACTAGAGCTCGTTCACACACACTAGAGTTCGTTCACACACACTAGAGCTCGTTCACACACACTAGAGCTGGTTCACACACACTAGAGCTCGTTCACACACACTAGAGCTCGTTCACACACACTAGAGCTCGTTCACACACACTAGAGCTCGTTCACACACACTAGAGCTGGTTCACACACACTAGAGCTCGTTCACACACACTAGAGCTCGTTCACACACACTAGAGCTCGTTCACACACACTAGAGCTCGTTCACACACACTAGAGCTCGTTCACACACACTAGAGCTCGTTCACACACACTAGAGCTCGTTCACACACACTAGAGCTCGTTCACACACACTAGAGCTCGTTCACACACACTAGAGCTCGTTCACACACACTAGAGCTCGTTCACACACACTAGAGCTCGTTCACACACACTAGAGCTCGTTCACACACACTAGAGCTCGTTCACACACACTAGAGCTGGTTCACACACACTAGAGCTCGTTCACACACACTAGAGCTCGTTCACACACACTAGAGCTCGTTCACACACACTAGAGCTCGTTCACACACACTAGAGCTCGTTCACACACACTAGAGCTCGTTCACACACACTAGAGCTGGTTCACACACACTAGAGCTCGTTCACACACACTAGAGCTCGTTCACACACACTAGAGCTCGTTCACACACACTAGAGCTGGTTCACACACACTAGAGCTGGTTCACACACACTAGAGCTCGTTCACACACACTAGAGCTCGTTCACACACACTAGAGCTGGTTCACACACACTAGAGCTCGTTCACACACACTAGAGCTCGTTCACACACACTAGAGCTCGTTCACACACACTAGAGCTGGTTCACACACACTAGAGCTCGTTCACACACACTAGAGCTCGTTCACACACACTAGAGCTCGTTCACACACACTAGAGCTGGTTCACACACACTAGAGCTCGTTCACACACACTAGAGCTCGTTCACACACACTAGAGCTCGTTCACACACACTAGAGCTGGTTCACACACACTAGAGCTCGTTCACACACACTAGAGCTCGTTCACACACACTAGAGCTCGTTCACACACACTAGAGCTCGTTCACACACACTAGAGCTGGTTCACACACACTAGAGCTCGTTCACACACACTAGAGCTCGTTCACACACACTAGAGCTCGTTCACACACACTAGAGCTCGTTCACACACACTAGAGCTCGTTCACAAGCTCGTTCACACACACTAGAGCTCGTTCACACACACTAGAGCTCGTTCACACACACTAGAGCTCGTTCACACACACTAGAGCTCGTTCACACACACTAGAGCTCGTTCACACACACTAGAGCTCGTTCACACACACTAGAGCTCGTTCACACACACTAGAGCTGGTTCACACACACTAGAGCTCGTTCACACACACTAGAGCTCGTTCACACACACTAGAGCTCGTTCACACACACTAGAGCTCGTTCACACACACTAGAGCTCGTTCACACACACTAGAGCTCGTACACACTAGAGCTCGTTCACACACACTAGAGCTCGTACACACTAGAGCTCGTTCACACACACTAGAGCTGGTTCACACACACTAGAGCTCGTTCACACACACTAGAGCTCGTTCACACACACTAGAGCTCGTTCACACACACTAGAGCTCGTTCACACACACTAGAGCTCGTACACACTAGAGCTCGTTCACACACACTAGAGCTCGTTCACACACACTAGAGCTCGTTCACACACACTAGAGCTCGTTCACACACACTAGAGCTCGTACACACACACTAGAGCTCGTTCACACACACTAGAGCTCGTTCACACACACTAGAGCTCGTTCACACACACTAGAGCTCGTTCACACACACTAGAGCTCGTTCACACACACTAGAGCTCGTTCACACACACTAGAGCTCGTTCACACACACTAGAGCTGGTTCACACACACTAGAGCTCGTTCACACACACTAGAGCTCGTTCACACACACTAGAGCTCGTTCACACACACTAGAGCTCGTTCACACACACTAGAGCTCGTACACACTAGAGCTCGTTCACACACACTAGAGCTCGTTCACACACACTAGAGTTCGTTCACACACACTAGAGCTCGTTCACACACACTAGAGCTCGTTCACACACACTAGAGCTCGTTCACACACACTAGAGCTCGTTCACACACACTAGAGCTCGTTCACACACACTAGAGTTCGTTCACACACACTAGAGCTCGTTCACACACACTAGAGCTCGTTCACACACACTAGAGCTCGTTCACACACACTAGAGCTCGTTCACACACACTAGAGCTCGTTCACACACACTAGAGCTGGTTCACACACACTAGAGCTCGTTCACACACACTAGAGCTCGTTCACACACACTAGAGCTCGTTCACACACACTAGAGCTCGTACACACTAGAGCTCGTTCACACACTCTAGAGCTCGTTCACACACACTAGAGCTTGTTCACACACACTAGAGCTCGTTCACACACACTAGAGCTCGTTCACACACAGTCACACACTAGAGCTTGTTCACACACACTAGAGCTCGTTCACACACACTAGAGCTCGCTCACACACACTAGAGCTCGTTCACACACACTAGAGCTCGTTCACACACACTAGAGCTCGTTCACACACACTAGAGCTCGTACACACTAGAGCTCGTTCACACACACTAGAGCTCGTTCACACACAGTCACACACTAGAGCTCGTTCACACATGTGCACTCTTCACAAACTACACTTTAAATCTCTTGACAAACTAAAAGACGTTAACGACATTTGTATGTATTCTAAATAAAAGACACAGATTGCACTGAATGTTAGTTTGCTTACTTTGCTCAAGATCAGTAGTTGTTGAGTCAGGCATGTCATAAAAACATGAAACTCTTCTTCTAACCGCAGCTCGAGATCTGTCGCTCACACACACAACTCTGCGATTGCTGTTTGCGAATGTTCGTTATAACGATGTTTTCGGGAAACACGACTCGTTAAACTGCTGATAACGACAGAACTTGCGACTATAGTTTGCAAATAATGCTTTTCGGAAACACACCCCTGATCTACACCGGTATTCGGTATGAACTGGTATACCGCCCTGCACTACTGGAACATGAGAATTAAACCATAATTTTACCAGATGTTTCCGAACTTCTCCAAGGACTCGACCAGATCAGCCTCCACCACAGACTCACACAATCCCCGAACGTGGACGACGGGAGACGGAGCGATGCGGTGAGTCTCCGAGCCGTTGTCCTGCGGGGGAGACGACAGACAGCGTTATAGAACACACACGCCAAATAAAACGAAATAAATCATTTTTAAAATAAAAAACAAAACACGTAATGAAAAAATGGAAGTCACAAAAATGGAAAATTACACACACACACACCTGTTTTACTATCTTTGTGAGGACTTTCCATAGACGTAATGGTCTTTATACTGTACAAACTGTATATTCTGTCCCCTTACACAAACACACACTAACCCTACCCATCACACACACTAACCCAACCCAACCCATCTCACACACACACACACACACACACACACTAACCCTACCCATCACACACACACACACACACACTAACCCTACCCATCACACACACTAACCCAACCCAACCCATCTCACACACACACACACACACTAACCCTACCCATCACACACACACACACACACACTAACCCTACCCATCACACACACTAACCCAACCCAACCCATCTCACACACACACACACACACACACACTAACCCTACCCATCACACACACACACACACACACACTAACCCTACCCATCACACACACACACACACTCTCTCTCTCTCTCTCTCTCTCTCTCTCTCTCACACACACACTAACCCTACCCTACCCATCACACACACACACACACTAACCCTACCCATCTCACACACACACACACACACACACACACTAACCCTACCCATCACACACACTAACCCAACCCATCTCACACACACACACACACACACACACACTAACCCTACCCATCACACACACACACACACACACACACACTAACCCTACCCATCACACACACACACACTCTCTCTCTCTCTCTCTCTCTCACACACACACTAACCCTACCCTACCCATCACACACACACACACACACACACACACACACACTAACCCTACCCATCTCACACACACACACACACACACACACACACACACACACACACTAACCCTACTCTCTCTCTCTCTCTCAAAGAAAATGCATCACCGTTTCCACAAAAACATTAATCAGCACGACTGATTTCAACATTTATAATAATCATAAATGTTTCTTGAGCATCAAATCATCATATTAGAGTGATTTCTGAAGGATCATGTGACACTGAAGACTGGAGTAATGCCGTGTGTCCACCAAAGCGTTTTTCCACTTGCCTGGCGTATGTTTTCAATTGTTTTCAATGGCAGTAGAACGCCATGAGCGTAACGAGGCGCTGAGCGGTTATTTCACGCTGAAGCGCTCGGCGTTTTTACTGGTCGCCGAGAGTTGAAAAATGCTCAACTTTGGGTAAAACGCAGCGCTCATCACTGTCACTCTTTACCCAGCCGTCCAATCACAGTGGAGGAGGGGCGGGGCTAACACCACACCGACCAACTGCCACAACATTCTTTCTGTACAACGGCATCCACCAGCAGAGCTAACCGAACAACATGGATGAAAAATTCATTTTTAGTATGAAACAAATTATCTGCGAAGTAAACTGTGCTGCGGATATTCTGTATCATGACAACGAAGCGTCTCAACGGAAAAAATTCTGCGCTACCAAAACGCTCTCAAGCGCCCACAGCTAGGCGTTTTCAGCAGAGCGTCTAGCGCTTTCAGCTGGCTATAAACGCTTTAGTGGACACACGGCCTAAAGCTGCTGAACATTCAGCTTTGATCACAGGAATAAATTACACTGTACTATATATTCACATAGAAAACAGCTGATTTACACTGGAGTAATATTTCACTGTTTTACTGTATTTTTGATCAAATAAATGCAGCCTTGAGCAGAAGAGACTCTTAAAAATCTTACCGACCTCAAATCTTTGTATCTAATGTATCTACAGTAGTAAAGATAAATAAAAATGAACAAAACCTTTCATTAAGAACGTCCGCGGATGCGTCAATCAATCACATCGTACACTGACTGTGATTATTCTGCTATCGGCCAATAGTTAATAGTCACTTAGTCAGTCATATTAATGAACAACCATTCATTTTTACTTAGATCATGCGATTTAACTTTTCAGATTAAAACATTAGTGCATGTAAAAACAGAACAAGTGCAGTGACGCTGAAACCACACGTGCACCTGCATGTGCAGCTTTATTTTTGCAGGCATCAAACTCTCTTTCCATTTTCTGTTTTGCAAAACTCCCGAATGTTTGCCGACCACAGAGATCAACAGATCTCTCACTACACAACTGGCACCTTGATGCCTTCGGGCTCACATTCACATCAAGAACATGAAGAACGTCCCACTGATTCACTCACAGCAAGGGTTATTATAGTGAACTGAAACTGGACTAAAACCATAAAAAACATTTCCTGCTGCTTGACATTAAAGTCCTCCTGTAGTTAATAATTGTATCCCTTTAAAACTCATCTTTGATCACCAAAATGACAGATTTAAACATTTTTATCTTGAAAAAATGTCTTAAAATGTCTTGAATGTAACTCGACACCCTTGCCTCATTTAGTATGCGCGGTTCTATGAATATGCAGATGAGCCCCGCCTCCACTCACTCACTCAGCTCAGAGATCCACCGGTTGACGATCACACGTTGATCTGATTGGTTACAAGGTCGTTTGTGACGTCAGAAACACCAGCGATTTCAAACCGTGTGTTTGAGACTGTCTTTGGTTCACTGCAGTTTTAAGCAGGAAATACTCAGCAATGCTGTCGACTTATGAACTTACACACGGTGTGTCTTAAAGCGTATTAAACACACCACATAGACACATAAACAACATTAAAACTTGATTTTTACCACAGGGGGACTTTAACTTTAACTTCTTGTTTATTAAGCGTGTCCGAGAGCGCTCTCGATAGTGCGCGAGAGAGACCGAGTGTGTCCGAGCACAATTGTTTTATAAATAAAGTACACATTTCAGCATTAGAATAATCTCTGTAGCATATTGGTATCATCTGCAACGTTTTAATTCGTTTGCATGGTTATAAAATAAAACAAGAATAACCTGCAGGGAACATTCCCAGAAAACACCTTTGCTTGACCGGTTGTGAACACCTGCGGCAAACACGACTAGCATTTGGCTTAAATAACCTCTGATGATGACGTTCTCTGTAGGTTATTAAATTAAAACCCCAAAATATATTTTATTATTATTATTTATGTTGGTACATTGTTCAGTATTATATTGAGAGCACTTTTTGTTAAACTGTTTACTTTTGTGAGGAAGAAAATACTTCAAGTAGGCTATACAGTATATTGTCTACCAGTTGTAAAGGTGAGTTTCATATTTAATTTTTAATTTAATTTGCACTACAAAGAGTTTATGTGTATGTATATTTTTTATTACTATTTATTTATTTTTTATAAATTTCTTAAGAAGCATAATATTTTTTAGACTTATTTGTTGGCCAGTTGTGGTGTGCAATACATATTAAAAGTTCTAAACCATCTATTGTGTTTTGTTGTTCCACTATAGTAATGCTATTTAACTCATTTAATATTTAAGTTAATAGGTTTCTCTCACATTGTCCCACAGCAACATTAGTGTAGATTAGTGTACAATGTTTTATAATAATATTTTTTTCTTTTTACTGTCCATTTCATTCATTTAACATATTTAAACATTTTTTTTTTAAAGGAACGCAATAGTTACTTTCCCAGGCAATTAGTTACTTATGTAACAATGTAACTAACTCAGTTACTTTTTGTGTGAAGTAACTAGTAATTATAACTAATTACTTTTTTAAAGTAACTTACCCAACAGCGTACGGTATACAGTCATTCATATCACACATAAATAATTTTGAAGATATGAGATATTAATTTCAGATTAAACGGTTTTAAAATTGTACCTGTTTGTATCTTTAATCCAACAGTGAACAAAACAATAGTCACAAAATGGCCGCCACAGTTTGTATGAAAACAAGAGAGAGCGAGTCCACGATACTGGATGGCATAATTAAATAACTGTACAAAAAATATTGATTCGACTGAGTTTTAATACTTTATTAGCTGGACACGCTATTGACCAATCAGAATCAAGTATTCCAGAGCGGAATATTATACAACCAAAGCCAAAAAAATATACAAATACATAATTATAAGCTTTTTAATTTCTCATGACATCATGTGTATATACTGTATATATACTCATTCAGAACGGTGATTCATAGAATTAATTTCAGTGACAATTATTAGAAAGCAAATAAACCATAAACAGGGTGTGATGTCACGAGATAAATACCAACAAGTGCATTTATCTAAACACACAGCATTGCTTTATATGTTCCGTCTTAAAAAACGTGTTTTTTGTTGTTGTTCCGTTTCTTTAGTGAATGTGAAGTGAATCACGTCTAAATGAATCATTTTCTTGTTTGGGACCAAATGAACTAAAATAACACAGCGTCTAATAAAAGCTCAGAGATGAAACAGACACCTGACACTGTGTCTGAAGTATTTCCTCCTGTTGCTTTGAGAAAACGTCCGTCTGTTTTTTAACACAAGGTTAACACCCATCTAAAGTGAGAACATTTGACAGATCGGTGACCAGATTATATGCTCTGCATCTGTTACTTGTTTAAAATCAATAATTCACCCAGATGTGAGCGAGTAAACTATGAGGTTTGAGGTGAACTACTTACTTTAAACCCATGAGAGCCAAAGCAGGTTCTGCGGTTGGAAAGCGACCTGCAGAAACACTGCGCTGTGACCATGTTCATCGGAAGAATCACATCATTCAGACCCCGAACACACACTCAAAATAGAGCAACGCAAACAGCAAACCACTGCCACAGCCGACACACGGAAGACCAGATCCTTGAGTCGCACACAAAGAGCCCTATTTTAACAACCTAAAGCGTTTAACGATCATTTTTGCTAGTTTAACGACGGGACAAATGGCCAGCGCTCCCGGTGCATGGTCTAAAAGGCTTGTGCTCGTGGTTAAAGCATATACCGGTAATAAAGCATATTAAATACATTTAATAACATTTTAACAGGGTTTAGTCAGTCAAATTTAAGACTTTTTAAGACCTTTTTATGACCATTATGATTTAAATTTATGACCTACACGAATTACGAAAAATAACTTCCTTTCAAAAGTATTTTTTTTATTGACTTTCATTAAAAGTATTAAGTTTCATTATTTAAAGGTTCCATTTTCTTAAGAGTAACAAACTGAAGGCTCCCTTTTCCTAAGTATCAATAACACAGGAACAACACTTAACAACATCACGATAATATATCAGTCAATATCGATAATTATCACGATAAATGTCAAATCTTTATTTCTTTCAAGTTTAAAGGCAGATTTTTGCTCCTAAGTGAAAGTTGTAGAAACCAGAGAGTTAATTGTGTTTTTAAACTACTCTTTATTGTCAGAACATATCATGACAAACACTTGCCAAACACAAGACTATTTCACAAATCTGAGGTAGAACATTCAAACATGTGTCATTTTTCCTTAACAAAATTAATATCTTTATTGGAAAATTAATTTCTTAGTTTCTGCATGTGCTAATGGGGGATATTGTTTCGAGTCTTGAAACAGGTTTGTGGTGCCTGACTTTGATGGCACGTTTCTTCAGGAAATGTATGAAAAACAGTATAGCCTAAATACATTATACTGTAATTATATTCCATTAGTCCTTTAATACATTGTCTATATTAATAATATAATACACTTCAATATGTATATCCCACATTTCATGGTGCAGTTAATATACTAGGCTAACGTTATAGTAGCCTAAATCCATGGTAATTATGGGAATTTGTAGACGGAAAAGCTTCCTGATCGCATCGTTGCGCACTGTTCCTCCTGTTCGTCAGCGCCGTTCCATCTGCCTTTAAACTGGTTTAAATCACCGAGTCATTAGTGTTCTCGCTGAATTCAAGCGCTTCTCACTGGACCTTGTGAGCGAGGCCGATCAGAGTAAACGCGTCTGCTCTAGGCCCTGTCCCAAATGGCACACTACGAACTTGTGGACTTCCCCAGAGTCCACACTTTGGTGACGTAATGTAGTGCAGACCTATAGGGCCCTTAGCGCGAGTCCGCGAGGGCGCACTGAGAGGTATTTTTGGGACTCGATCGTCACGCCGGAAGCAGGAAGACGGTCTGATTGTTGTTATGGACAGGAGCTGCAGGTTCGGGGAAATATGCTGCCCTTTTATTGTTGTGTTTATGACTCAGTAAAGCCCTGAAATTCTGTTCTATTTATTTAATGAATCATAATGCGATCGTATTATTCAGCTCGCTATTATTAGCCTATGTTTGAGACATCAACCACTGGTCGATGATCATAATGTTTGTATAAACTTGTCATAAAAACCGTAATGATATAATTACACTTAAATGTTTTCTTCTCAGCCATGTTAACAATTGTCCGTGAGCGAAATCTCCTCCCATCCGTCGTCTGATTGGCCTTTCGCAAGGATTCCTGGGTAGTGAAAGTGCGTGGAGCCTGCATCTATGCGGGGTCGCGGAAGACCGCTTCAAGGGTACAAAGGGGACGCTGCTGAGCACACTTCAGAGCGTTCAAATGCTAAATGGGACGGCCTACGGACTCGTAGACTCGGTGAGCACGCGCAATTTAAGTCCACGAGACCGAAAGTCCGCATGAAGTGCGCCATTTGGGACAGGGCCTTAGCTCGCTCGCGCTGCCGTTTGGACTTTGAGCCGAGCGGATAAACAGTCCGGGAGGCGCGCGCGGTTCAAATGAGTTTCGTTCCGCTTTTGGCACATAAACATTATTGAACTCTTGATATCGTTTTATAGGGAAAAAAATATATCGCGATAATGAATGAATGAGCATATCAATTTAAGACGGCTAAATGTAATTTATGACCTTGTATGGAAAATCCGGACGTTTTTATGACTTTTTATGGCCTAAAATTCTTATTATTAAATTTAAGACGTTTTATGACTCTGCGGAAACCCTGTTTTAATTAATGGTCTGAGTGTAACACATTTTAGTTCCGATCAATTCTGACAAAGGATTGTAGGGCTGCACGATTACGGCCAAAATGATAATCACGATTATTTTGATCAATGTTGAGATCACGATTAATTATCATGATTATTTGTTGATTTTAACCAAAAGAAATTTTTATGTCACATAGGCTGATTATAACTGCTTTCACATCCATATTGTGCTACATTCCTGCTAATGTACAACTATGAGCATCAAAATAAAACCGGTCCTCTTATTTCCCCAAAATGCAGTGCATCTCCTTTAAGAATAAAGAAAAATAAAGAAAACAATAAAGAAAATGTAGCAACACTTCAACAGGGCACTATTTTACATTGTGTAAATATATTCTAGGAAGCAAAATATAAACTTGCATTGTACCTGCACAATGGACGTGAATAAAACTCAAAATATACAATCGATAAAAAACAAATATTCCATGACAGGATGTAACCAAATGAGAACACTTAAGGCAGAACAATGGAAGTTCAATTAATGGATAAAATTGTTATTGTCATTGTCATTAAATTGTTAAGTCATTGTTATTTGACGCTTAAGAAACGTAAAGCCTGGTTGTGGTACAGTGTCAGTGATAAGACACACTCGGTCTCTCTCGCTCGCTCACACTGTTCGCTTCGCTTTTGTCCAATTTGGGTACCAGGGGTCGTAATCTACATCTAGAAACCAAGCTGCGCCGTGCAGAGAACAACTCTGATTGGCTCATGGAGGCACGTGATCAGACAGTGGTTTACGGAGCGCTAGAGTGGCTTTGCAAAAAAAAAAAAGCGTTCTATGAACGGAATGACGCATTTTAAATATCGCTCGATTACGCGAATTTGATCGTGGGAAGCCAAAATCGTGATCTTGATTAAAATTTGCTTAATTGCGCAGCCCTAAAGGATTGTATTAATTATTTATCACAAAAGTAAAAACCGAGCAACTAGAACGGTCTTCTTACCCACATGACCTCATCACATAACCACACCCACCTCATCTGCATAGCCACACCCACTGTCGTATATAACTCCACCCACCATCTCAGCTCACAGGATTCATTAATACTGAATAATTTCAGTCTTCGTTTGCATGAAGACTTAGAGAGAGTGATTAAATCCTGCTTTACTTTGAATCTCTCACAGACGTCCAGTTCTCAATTTCTCTGAAATAATACAATAATTCATGTGAATGAAAGTCTGATATGGAAACACCAAACATGCTCTTCTGCAGCCCGTGCATTTAACGACACACACTACTGCAAAAAAACATCATCTGTTTATGTATTTATTCATAACAATAACCTAGTTTAAATAATAGCAAATGTTTTCGTGCAGGCTGTCTGTTTGTGCTGCAAATTCATGATGAGGAGGAAAAAGTGTCCAATCTCGACAACAGAAGGTCAGATGCTTTATCATTCGTGTATATAAAAGATTGTATATAAGCCATCTGACTTTACTTAAACAAATGCATAAACAGGTTAATCAGGCAGACAAACAAGCTCTAAAAACGTCAGACGCTTTAAAAATAGCTCCGAATCTGCAGGAAATGAGCAGCGGCTGCATGTTAATGTCATCATACTCTGATTGTATTACACAAATGAATCGTTTCGGGTGACATTCGAACAGAGGGACACAAAGAGTGTGTGTTCTCATGAGCGGACGAACGTAAGTTTATAGGAAGGTGATTGCAGATGAAAGGCTGATTCATACACGCAGAGGGTTAATACTTGACTTGGTCATAAACATAAATGTATGAAGCAACTTTTACATTGTGTGATATGAAGCAAAGCCGCTCATCACGAGTTACTTAAAGAAAACTCATTCGATAAATAAAGCATCTGTGTCAGAGAGAGAAAGAAAGAACAAAGGAAGAAAGTAAAAAAGAACAAACAAATGAATGAATGAAGGAAAAAAGAAAGAAAGAACATGCATATGAAGTAAAGAAAGAAATGAAAGAAAGTAAGAAAAAGAAGGAAAGAAAAGGAAGAAAAGAAAAAATAAATGAAAGAATGAAGTAAAGAAAGAAAGAAAGAAATGAAGGAAGAACAAACAAATGAATTAAGGAAAGCAAGAAAGAACTAATGAAGGAAAGAACAAGTCTATGAATGAAGTAAAGAAAGAAAGAATAAATTATGAAAGGAAGGAAGAACAAATGAAGTAAAGAATGAAGTAAGGTAAAAAAGAACGAAGGAAGAACTAACAAATAAATGAATAAAGTAAGGAAAGAAAAAAGAAAAAAAGAAGTAAAGAAAGAAATGAAAGAAAGGAAGAAAAGGAAGGAAAGAAAAGGAGGAAAAGAACAAACAAATGAAGTAAGGAAAGCAAGAAAGAACTAATGAAGATGAACTAATCTGTGAACTAATGAAGTGAATGAATGAAGTAAAGAAAGAAAGAATAAATTATGAAAGGAAGGAAGAACAAATGAAGTAAAGGATGAAGTAAAGAAAGAAAGAACGAAGGAAGGAAGAACAAACAATAAATGAATGAAGGAAAGAAAAAAAGAAAGAAAAAAAGAAGTAAAGAAAGAAATGAAAGAAAGGAAGAAAAGGAAGGAAAGAAAAGGAAGAAAATAAAAAAATAAATGAAGTAAGGAAGGAAGAAAGTAAGGAAAGCAAGAAAGAACTAATGAAGGAAAGAACAAGTGAATGAATGAAGTAAAGAAAGAAAGAATAAGTTATGAAAGGAAGAACAAATGAATGAACTAATGAAAGTAAGAAAAGGAAGGAAAGAATGAACTAACTAATGAAAGTAAGAAAAGGAAGGAAGGAAAGAAAGAATGAACTAATGAAAGTAAGTAAGAAAGAAAAAACAAATGAAGAAATAAAAGGAAAAACAAACAAATGAAGTAAGGAAAAAAGAAAGAAAAAAAGAGAACAAATGAAGGTAGAAAGAAAGAAAGAATGAATTAATTTTTTTAGACTACTTTATTTGTAGTCAGCCAATGGCAGTTTGATTTGCTCTCTGCCAGTCAGAGATGAATAATAATAACCCTTCCCTGTTTACAGCTGGTGTTCTGCATCGGCGAGCCGCTGATCTCCAGACGGAGACTGACCCTTATGAACAGAGCCGTCGTGTCTTGAGCTCGAGTGTGACCCACAGCCAGCTCCTCAGGCCGGCCAGCTTATCTGGTCAGTGTTCAGTTAGGCTAATCTACGTTTCTAAGTAACTGATTTAAAAAAGATATGAACAGTCTTAAAGAAAAAAGTGTTATGTCTAACTTGTAAGACTAGTCTTAGCGGTTTATGCAACCGGCCCCTGAACGAGATATGACAGAGATATGACTGAGATATGAGAGAGATATGACAGATATATGACTGAGATATGACTGAGATATGACAGAGATATGACAGAGATATGACTGAGATATGAGAGAGATATGACAGATATATGACTGAGATATGACTGAGATATGACTGAGATATGACAGAGATATGACAGAGATGACAGAGATATGACAGAGATATGACAGAGATATGACAGAGATATGACAGAGATATGACAGAGATATGACTGAGATATGACAGAGATATGACAGAGATATGACAGAGATGACAGAGATATGACAGAGATATGACAGATATATGACAGAGATATGACTGAGATATGACAGAGATATGACAGAGATATGACAGAGATATGACAGAGATGACAGAGATATGACAGAGATATGACAGGGATATGACAGAGATATGACAGAGATATGACAGAGATGACAGAGATATGACAGAGATATGACAGAGATATGACAGAGATATGACAGAGATGACAGAGATATGACAGAGATGACAGAGATATGACAGAGATATGACAGAGATATGACAGAGATATGACAGAGATATGACAGAGATGACAGAGATATGACAGAGATATGACAGAGATATGACTGAGATATGACTGAGATATGACAGAGATATGACAGAGATATGACAGAGATATGACTGAGATATGACTGAGATATGACTGAGATATGACTGAGATATGACTGAGATATGACAGAGATATGACTGAGATATGACTGAGATATGACTGAGATATGACTGAGATATGACAGAGATATGACTGAGATATGACTGAGATATGACTGAGATATGACAGAGATATGACAGAGATATGACAGAGATATGACTGAGATATGACTGAGATATGACAGAGATATGACAGAGATATGACAGAGATATGACAGAGATATGACAGCGATATGACTGAGATATGACAGAGATATGACAGAGATATGACTGAGATATGACAGAGATATGACTGAGATATGACTGAGATATGACTGAGATATGACTGAGATATGACAGAGATATGACAGAGATATGACTGAGATATGACTGAGATATGACAGAGATATGACAGAGATATGACAGAGATATGACTGAGATATGACTGAGATATGACTGAGATATGACAGAGATATGACTGAGATATGACAGAGATATGACAGAGATATGACAGAGATATGACAGAGATATGACAGAGATATGACAGAGATATGACAGAGATATGACAGGGATATGACAGAGATATGACAGAGATGACAGAGATATGACAGAGATATGACAGAGATATGACAGAGATATGAGAGAGATATGACAGAGATATGACTGAGATATGACAGAGATATGACTGAGATATGACAGAGATATGACTGAGATATGACTGAGATATGACTGAGATATGACAGAGATATGACAGAGATATGACTGAGATATGACTGAGATATGACTGAGATATGACTGAGATATGACAGAGATATGACTGAGATATGACTGAGATATGACTGAGATATGACTGAGATATGACTGAGATATGACTGAGATATGACTGAGATATGACTGAGATATGACAGAGATATGACTGAGATATGACTGAGATATGACAGAGATATGACAGAGATATGACTGAGATATGACTGAGATATGACAGAGATATGACTGAGATATGACAGGGATATGACAGAGATATGACAGAGATATGACAGAGATATGACAGAGATATGACAGAGATATGACAGAGATATGAGAGAGATATGACAGAGATATGACTGAGATATGACAGAGATATGACTGAGATATGACAGAGATATGACAGAGATATGACAGAGATATGACTGAGATATGACAGAGATATGACAGAGATATGACTGAGATATGACTGAGATATGACTGAGATATGACTGAGATATGACTGAGATATGACTGAGATATGACTGAGATATGACTGAGATATGACAGAGATATGACTGAGATATGACAGAGATATGACAGAGATATGACAGAGATATGACTGAGATATGACTGAGATATGACTGAGATATGACAGAGATATGACTGAGATATGACTGAGATATGACTGAGATATGACAGAGATATGACAGAGATATGACAGAGATATGACAGAGATATGACTGAGATATGACAGAGATATGACAGAGATATGACAGAGATATGACAGCGATATGACTGAGATATGACAGAGATATGACAGAGATATGACTGAGATATGACAGAGATGACAGAGATATGACAGAGATATGACAGAGATATGACTGAGATATGACTGAGATATGACAGAGATATGACAGAGATATGACTGAGATATGACTGAGATATGACAGAGATATGACTGAGATATGACAGGGATATGACAGAGATATGACAGAGATGACAGAGATATGACAGAGATATGACAGAGATATGACAGAGATATGACTGAGATATGACAGAGATATGACTGAGATATGACAGAGATATGACAGAGATATGACAGAGATATGACAGAGATATGACTGAGATATGACTGAGATATGACAGAGATATGACAGAGATATGACAGAGATATGACTGAGATATGACTGAGATATGACTGAGATATGACTGAGATATGACTGAGATATGACAGAGATATGACTGAGATATGACTGAGATATGACTGAGATATGACAGAGATATGACAGAGATATGACTGAGATATGACTGAGATATGACAGAGATATGACTGAGATATGACTGAGATATGACTGAGATATGACAGAGATATGACAGAGATGACAGAGATATGACAGAGATATGACTGAGATATGACAGAGATATGACAGAGATATGACAGAGATATGACAGAGATATGACAGAGATATGACTGAGATATGACAGAGATATGACAGAGATATGACAGAGATATGACAGAGATATGACAGCGATATGACTGAGATTCCTTGTTTCAGTTTCATCTAATTCCCACATTTCCCCTGCTGGCCACTGAGAGGACACTGGTCAAGTCACTGGAAAAGAAGCTTAGTTGGTACGACAGGGTTACAGAGCATTTACTTTAAGGAACGTCGGGCAGAATTTACGTATAAATAAATGGACAATTTTTATGATGTAGGCCGAAAATGAGCTTCGCCTCTTTGAAAGACCAGCAGCCGCCACTGTCCCACTGATATATATATATATATAGCGACTGAAATGCACACTTACATGCTGGAGTAAATAAAAATAAACATTATTTGATGTTATCTATTTATATATATATAAAGTAACTGAGATGCACAACTTGGGAAACGCTCACACCCTACAAACACCCCACGACACACTGATAGCATCATGTTTCCTCTGCAAACCAATGACAGAAACAACTCCACTGCTGCAGCATGAACAGGAAGTGACATGCAATGTCATCCAAAGAGAACTACACACACACACCACACACACCACACACGGTTGTGTAAGACGCTATTCTGAGATCAGTAGCAGAAGTCTGAAATCAATGAGACGAGTCCGTCAACAACACACACCATTCAATCCCCCCGCTCTCGCTTAACACACACACACACACACACACACATCTGATCAACAGATCCAGCCAATGAAATGTTGAAAGAAGTGCTTTCAGCTCAAACTAAAACAATAATGTCATCATTTACTCAATCCAAACCTGTATGACTTCTTCTTTTTGTGTTTCAACAATAAAGGATGTTGATCCTCGGAAGAAAGAAAAGATTTGCAGTGAACTAACCTTTAAACAAACAGATCTCATCATACTTTAATCACACTACATCAAGACAATCAGTTTGTATTACACGTTTCTGAAATATTATGCTTATGCATTTATCTTATTAAACATGCACTCTTTTGCATTCAATTCCAGCGCATAAATCTGAACTGATCGGATAAAGGCAAAATTCTGCTTTGATTTTGTAGTTTTTTTATTCTACAAATTTATTCTACATTTATTTTTATTTTTGTCACTCCATAAATCAGAAAATACGTCAACAGAAGAAAAAAAAGGTTTAAGATGTTCTATAAATCAGAATGATATATGAACAAACCTTCAGATTATAGATATGAATAAAACTAAAGTTTGGTGTGTGTGAAGCGGAAGTGGAGATCTCTGACTCGAACTCGCCGGCTTTAAAGTTCGACAGACGCAGAGATCAAGTGCAATCAATAAAATCTTTCCACTAGTCTGAATAGAGAATCTTATGGAAGCAAAAATAAACCAAGTACATTAAAAACAGTGATTTTGCCTGTAGTGTCTTGCATTAAACTCAATGTTACAGCAAAGTTTATCACACATCAACACTAGCGGTGTAGCGATGCGCTCGTGTCACGGTCCGATGCACACATCACGATACTGAACTCACGATACCATATTAGTGCGATACTCAAAGACAAATGATAAAAGGTTAACACAAAATGAACTGTTGATTAAAATCCTAAATTTGGTTTTACATTAGTGTGTGTAAAAGAATAGGCTTGCACTTGGTGCTGGAAACCCAAAGCACAGGACAATAGAGACGCCAGAATAACAATATTCATGATTCTAAAGCTGAAAATACAGAATTATTTAAGACGAATATGTTTGCACTCTGTCACTGACTAGATAAATTTAAAATAACGTAGGCCAGTGTTTACTGATAACATCAGACATCTGTCATTATCAGGACCCACAAACATTCCCCCATTGCATTATTATACACTATATTCAACATTATATATAGTACTTTAATGTAGTACTGACACTAAAACTCTGAAAACTTGAATTATTTCACACAGTACTTTTAATTTTGGGTGAACTATACACAATACACACTGCTGCATATTTTTGTATTGCGATATATTGTGACACCCCTAATCAAAACCCAGACCCAGAATCCATCAGTGAAACAGAACAGATCTGCCTCATATCAACATGACACACATTCAAATCAATGGCTCATTTGCCCATTGGGCAGGTCATGTGACCCTGTTTAGCCATACAGACGCCCTTCATTTCCCATCAGCCTCGCTGAGATCCCAGACAGACCCCAGAGACACAAACACACACCGACGGTTTGCATACACACATTAAAAAGGCCCAGATTATGGATGCAAACTAGTTTCAGAGCGATTCTGATAACGCTTTTGCCGCCCACTCGAGAGCGTTTGATTCCCAGAGCGTCCCGAGATAATCAATCAATCGATCAATAACGGGGAAACACTGTGTGCTGGGGTTCAGCTCAGGTCCGCCGACGGCACATGTACGCTCAGATAAGACAGTGATAAGTGACATTTAAACCAGCCAATAAAAGCCACTTAGTATTCAAATCATCCCGGCTGTTGAATAGCAGCCGAGGGCAAAATACTGAAGCCATTATATGTGTCTGTCTTCTGCTTCTGCGCGTCTGGACTGTGAAAACACACACACACACACACACACGCAGTTGAGATCACAATAAAACAGCTGAATGAGCTGCGATATGAATCATAACTCAGCACATTAAAGTCCACATGAAACAAGATATTCACTATAATGATGCATGAATGCAGCAATGTAAGCATTTTCAGTAACACTTTGCAATAAGGTTCATTAGTTAATGTATTTACTAATTCAAAATATGCAATACATTTGTTACAGTATTTATTCATTTTTATTAATATTAGTTCATAAAAATCCAGCTGTTCATTGTGTGTTCATGTTAGTTCACAGTGCATTAACTAATAATAACTAATACAACCTTTGATTTTAATAACGTATTAGTAAATGCTGAAATTAATATGAACTAAGATGAATAAATGCTGAGGAAGTATTGTTTATCTTTAGTTCATGTTAACTAATGTAGTTATGTTCGACTTGTTCTATGATTGACCATTGTTCACACAGATGTGGTATTTTTCGTATACATTTTACTATGTTTTAATAAAAAGATACTCTAGTAGACGGATGCATTTAAATGCTAACATAAACAAGGTCACATTAAAGTTATGAATGTTAAAACACACAATGAAAATATAATTTCTGAATCTCTCAGAATGTGCATAAATATAATTCTTGTGTTCATTTCGTTTAAAACAATCATGCTTTTGATTATTTTTACTACTATGAATTTCACATACACGATTAAACAGGAACATGAACCACTAATACGGTCAAAGGAGTCGATTATGAATTCATGCTTACTTTAGCTGTTATATTTTATGTAAAAAAAAAAAAAAATCATATACATTTTAAAATGTTTTAGCAAAAAGTAAATTACTGTTTACTGTCATACTGGTGCATATAAATGATTAAATATCATTCTTTCTTGTGTTCATTCAATAAAAAACATGCTTTTATTATTTTCACACGCACAATTAAACCAGGAACATGTACTACTAATAATAATATTATAATTAGACCAGGAATATATATGTATATATATATATATATATATATATATATATATATGTATACTATATATATATATATATATATATATATATATATAAAACTTAATTAAATAGAGTTTCACACTAACATGCTGAAGTAAATAATACATGTATATATATTATTCTTATTAATATATATAAATCAAGCTGTAGAAAATAGTAATAATAATAATAATGTTGTTATATATATAATATTTAGATATTATATAGATCATATTTAAATATATACATATTTAGAATATACAGTATATATATATTCTAAATATTATTTTATATAATATATATATATATATATATATATATATATATATATATATATATATATATATATATATATATATATATATATATACCGGTATAGACATATATAAATAAAAATAAAAATCATAATATGAATATTAATTATAATCTCATAATATAATATCATAATATAATAATTAGACCAACATGCAGTAATAAAGTAAATGGGGTCCATTATAATTTAATAGTTAGATGTAGAATATATATTAATATTAAACAATAGCATTGATCGGACTGTACCGTATGAGAACTGGACGATGAGATCATTTTCTGCAGAACTGCTTTATAGATGAAATGAACTAATTTAATAATTGATGATCTTTACAACAAACCGACTCGAGCTGAACAACAGCCCAAGCGCATTATTCTCCTGTTATCTCTGTAAAGCTGCTTTAAAACGACGATCTGTATTGTATAAATAGCTGTATAAATAAAGCTGAACACTTTACCGGATGCTTTAATATTACCCACATCTGTCCTCTGGACGCAGGTTATCTTTAATTAGATGTTCGTTTAAAACCGTTTCATAAATGACTCACTGGTGATTCTCATACCTGCTCCTTTTATGGTAACTAGAGTCTAGTTATTAAAAATGTCACACCGGTGCTGAATAAAGTTCATCAGCTCATCCATGTGAAATAACTTCAATGGTCTGACTTTAACAACCGTGAAAACAAAACCACAGTGATGAATATATCACAGTGAGTGTCAAAGTTCCACTGTGAAAACACACCAATCTGATTTGACTCTGAATAGTTTACAAGAACACCAGTAATTATCTACTTAGTAAGGAAGGATTTCATCACATGACACACGCAAACATCTGCAGCTTGTATTATTGTGATTTTTTGCTAAAAAAATTGATTTTTACTGCCATTATCATGTGTGCTGTGCATATGAGAACACAGTAAGTGTTACTAGACACTGTTTTAAACTACTTTCATCAAATGCAAAATAAATTTCTATGCATGTAATGGATTTTTATCTAAAAAAAAATGTCTTCATTTCGATGTTTTTGACCGTCCATACACTGTCACGCAACGTTGTCAACATGAACTCAGCACTGCAAAAATATGATACCATCTTTACCGCCGTGTTTATGAATGTATCAAACACGTGCACACTTTGATCACAGCGCAATAGATGCGATTAAACTATTTCCATGCCTGTTTAATGTGATTAAAATCAGCATACGCCCACGTTTTACTACGATTATGGATGCTTTATCATTATCGGCCTGATAAGAAAATCTGGCCGATATATTAAAGCTGATAAATAATGTATTATTTCCCTCAGCTGAGACACTTCAGATGCGGACTGTTCAACATGTTGGATTTGAATTGCTTGAAATATGATTGTAATCACTTCAAAAAGGAAAATACAGTAACGTGCAACATGTACAAGTCTGACATATCGGCTACATAACATTATAGTTGTGTGTTTGGGGCTTTTAATGATGAGACTTCTGTTTTTGTAATCAGGCTCTCAAAAAATACATAAAAATTGGGATTTTATCAGCCAATATATCGGTTATCGGTTTTCAAACATATTATCGGTTATCGGTATCGGCCAACATTTTCATATCAGTGCATCACTAGTTTAGGTAAAGTTTAATCGCAATGTTGCCTAAATTGCATTATACGGGTGCATGTAAAAGCATCATGTGATCAGACACTCCTAGTCTTCAGACGGATGATGTTTACTCGTTCATGCACTAAAGCCCTTAGTAACACTGTACCATGCTATAAAGATCATATCAGATGGTAAATATTGCTCTAAAACATACCAGAGTACTAAACAGGGTCATTCCATCACGATATATACAGTACGTGATCGCCCAAAACGCCTGTTACCACCAGGTGGCGCACAGGGCCGGTTTGCAACGTTGCTCGGTAAGGCTGTAATTGTGATGTTTTTACTTGTAAATAAAGATAAAATAGTGAAATAAATCACTGGTAATAAAATAGTATTATAACATTTAATTTTGGATAATTATTTAAATACTACAGTGCATTTTTTTTTTTTTTTTTTAAAGGGACAATGCACATCAATTGACATTTTTTGTTTACACTCAAAATGTAAATGCGCCAGAGTTAGCAGAAAAGCTCATTTTCATCTGTAATGAAGTGAAGCATGTCGTGTGCTTATATTTTACTGTACAGAATTCCAGTGTTTTTAATTATTACGCGAGGTGTGCAATGCATTATGCCATAAAATAAATACGACAGAAAAGGTGGATTTTAAGGTGGATGATCTGAGAGTTTCTATCACATTGATTTATTTACTTTGTCAATATTGCAAGGCAAATTAGTGACCAAATTATTTAAAAATAAAACATTTAATAATTCACTGATGCATTTCAACATCAGTTGTAGTTGTATTTGAACTACAGAGCATATCGTGACGGCTTGACTGTTTGTATCGACCCGAAATGTAACTATATAATCTGATAAATGCAACTATAAGACAAGAAGATATTATAAACATTCACATCATGATTTCTATAAAGCTGACTTGACTTTACTCAAGTGCTATGAGAATTGTAAAGCTTGACCATTTTTAGTTTCTCCTCGTTGTTTTTGTTTGATGTTACTGGCATTGCAAAACCACCAGTTTTGTATTTTCCTTGCTTTAACCACAGTGGCCGTGTTTGCATCATATTGCACAAATCTTGGGTTATACGGATGTTTGCAGAAATCTCAGGAACTCCTTGAACAAGCTCAACACGAGTTACATGAACATACAGAAACATTTAGCACATGTTTGTTCCTTAAGAGTTCGAGTCAGAATGCCATTTCTGGTTCCCCAACGAATCTCAAATGATCAGATATCAAAATAACCATTTTTTTTCATAGTGTGAAGAACATTTTAATAACCTATGAAGAATGGAATTTTTTTAACAACTTTATTTTTACTTTGATGTATAGCATAGTACACTGCATTCATGTAATATATTCCATGCACACGCGTGTTACTTGGGTACTGTAGGATATATCAATATTTTAAATGTACTTTAAACTATATGCACATTAAATGTAATGAAAATGACTTGATATTTTTTTTTATATCATATTTAAATGTTATTGACATGACACTTCAAATTAATCAAATATAACATGCATGTAACGTGATTTGTGGTTGGTGAGATCATGTTTTCTGATGTTCACTTTCACACTGGACTGTTTTACCGCAGCTAGTCAGATTTATATCAATGTCACTGTTTCTGTTGATGTTTTTCTCTTGTATTTTTCTCTTCGCAGTGTTTTGACATCATGCAATAAACGTGTGTCATATCAATGCAGCACTATGAATCTGAATGCATTGAGAATATTAATGCACATGCCATCAAATACAGTGATTTAGGTCTGACCTTCCTATCCGATGAGCTCCATCGAGCTCTTCTTTGCCCTTCATCACCCTCATCTTCACCCATGAGCCCCGGGGATGCTGAGTCTGACTCCTCGCCTTCCTCCAGCTCCTCCTCATCCTCAGCTGACACCTTCAGGCGCTTAGGCGCGCGCTCGTACTCCTCCATCACAGACATAATATATCAATCAATCAGCCAATCTTTCACAAATCGATAATAAAATGATAAAAATAATAATCTGAGAGGAGCGCGTACGCTCATGTGCTGCTCTGAGCAACAGCTCTTTGCGCGCTCACGCCCTCGATGCTCGCTCACTGCGGCTCTGACGTCAAGGCTGGGGTTTGATTGGATGCTGCGTCTGAGTGACGGATGAGCGGCGGCGCTGATTGGCTGAGACCGGAGCATGCGTAAAGAACACAGGACTACTTTAATAGGAGCTGACGTTAAAATAATTATAATAATCGCTTTGAACTTCTTTGTTTGAAAATTACATTACTATAATGATCATGTCAAGCACTATTCATAAAACAATAAAGTCGTTAGATAACGTTCCGTACAAAATAAATGATAGGCTGTTAAAATAATCAGGATTCCTGTCTATCAACAGAAACACGAAAACAAAGAGCTGTCTTAATTAAAGGTTCAATTAAATCAGAATATTTGAGCAGAGGGAAGTTTGAACCTGGAGAAACTGATATATGAGAATATGTGTCAAATATGAGGAAGTGGAATCATGTGGATTTTCTCTTGATTGTGACTCAGTCAGAGCAGTTTAATGAGAAAACAGAACATAAATAACAAGTGAAGACAGACTAAGAGCATCAGGTGATGAAGGACAGACAGACCGAACGAATAATAGACAGACAGACAGAATGACAGATAGACAGAATGACAGACAGACAGATATACAGACAGACACACTCTTAAAAATGATGGGTTAAAAATAACACAACTTGGGTTGTTTTATAACCCAACCGCTGGATCAATATATCACCAGACCAGCAGTAGTTAATTTGACCCAGCAAGATGGGTCTGTCATATTTAACCCAACAGATGAGTTAAATATTCTACCCAAAATGCTGGGTCAAACTAATTACAATTATGGGTTGATCTAACTACGTATTAGTTATATAGTGTACTCAAATGCTGGGTCAAACTAATTACAATTATGGGTTGATTTAACTACGTATTAGTTATATAGTGTACCCAAATGCTGGGTCAAATTAATTACAATTATGGGTTGATTTAACTACATATTAGTTATATAGTCTACCCAAATGCTGGGTCAAATTAATTACAATTATGGGTTGATTTAACTACGTATTAGTTATATAGTCTACCCAAATGCTGGGTCAAATTAATTACAATTATGGGTTGATTTAACTACGTATTAGTTATATAGTGTACCCAGATGCTGGGTCAAATTAATTACAATTATGGGTTGATTTAACTACATATTACTTATATAGTGTACCCAGATGCTGGGTCAAACTAATTACAATTAAGGGTTGATTTAACTACATATTAGGTATATAGCGTACCCAAATGCTGGGTCAAACTAATTACAATTAAGGGTTGATTTAACTACATATTATGCTCTGTAAAATTAACCCATATGCCAGATTGTCTAACACATTACAGTACAATTTAGAAAATAAATTGCAATTGACTACCCATTTAAAACTCTTAAACTACAAACCTAGAACAGAATACATGCGAGATTTAGGCATATATTATGCAATAAACACTTTAAAAAAAATACAAAAACAGAACAATGGAATCTTTGAAAATTTATTACATTATTATCGACAATATACTGGAACTGGTGCAGTTCCTAACAATATACTGGAACTGGTGCAGTTCCTAACAATATACTGGAACTGGTGCAGTTCCTAACAATATACTGGAACTGGTGCAGTTCCTAACAATATACTGAAACTGGCGCAGTTCACTTGGGTTGGAACATCCAGAGCAAAACAATAATTTTGATTAAACTGGATGAACACTCGACAGGCCTATATTGAACAAATTAAAATTCCTAAATGCTGCTATTAAGCTACTTGCAAGCAAATATTCTAGTTTTAAAAAACTTAACTATTTTTGACTCCCCTCCTGGAATTTCATAGATCACATTTTGCACGAATTTCCACACATGCTCACATTGTTTTGGGTATTCGACGTCAAAGACAAAAAATGCCTTAAAACAGACATCAATGGCCTGAAGAAGTGTTTCTTGCTCCAGGGCCTGTCCAGATATTATTACGAATGCCTGGGATGCACTCCGGTCATTACCCAGCGTCAGGACGTGGGGGTATGGCTTGGACGCCTTGGCCTCATGGAGGTACTCGACCATGTTTATTCCAGGCTAAAAAAGAAAATACAAGAGAGTTAGATATACAAGAGTGCGAGTAAGAACCAAATGTCTACTGACTACTAGTAAAAAAATGTAACTGTAATAGTCTACATTGCATAACGAAATATTCCAAACCTTTATTTATCAAGTGTTAGAGCATATAGCTCACATTACAGAAAATAAAGGATTCAGACCTCAAATGACTTAAAAAGCCATAAATTGATTGATGATCTATCATTAAAATAAACATTCTCAGAAAATGCGTGCGGCTCAACTTTTGTCAACTTTCTGATAAATGTTAATTTCTGAAATCAATACTTAGTCGGTGCCTGTTTTAGAACAAATTACTGCATCAGTGCAGTGTGGTACAGAGTGGCACTGCTGAGGTGTTCTAGAAGCCAATGCTTTGATACTGACCAACTTAGTTCAGCAAGTTCTAAGCTTGTAGAACAGCTATTTTCCGAATACTGTCTGGCTATATTTGATGCCTGTCCCCAAAAGTATAATAAAACCTGAATATGCATGTGTGCGTGCAGTCTTGAGCTCAGATATGTTGATAAAATGAATAAAGTTTCCTGTTCAGAAACTTGTGCTTCGAGGACTCACAGCCTTATGATCGATGAAGGCCATGCTGCATTCACAATTGGTGTGGCGTACTACTTTCGCACCGCGGCCACGGCCAACTTTGTATGTTGTAGGGGGGAGTAATCCTGGCAGCTGCCTCAGGGCGAGTTCCCCAACGCCCTGTAGGAAGACATAGGTGTCAATACGATGTGAAATAGCATACCTTTGATTTCACAATACCAGCAATCACATAAATATCCTGCATATTCCATAGCATTCCCTGCATTTACAAGATCTGCTGACAATATATTACCTGGTGTTAAACCATCCAGGGGCAATGTTAGCTTCCCCTCCTGTCTTGCCAGGTACAGGACCTTCTGTGCATAAACGGGCAGCCAAGTTTCAAAAAGCTTGGATGCAGCTTCCCCATGTAGGACAAGAAAGTCCTGTGCAATCTATAAAACGGAAAACATTTTTTTAATTCCAATTCAACGTGGCACACTTAAAATACGTTATAAACAATGTATCCTCATATGCAAGATCATTTTTCCCTATACCTACCATGCCTTTGGTCATTAGGCGAGGAAACTCTTTAAGGATTTGATCAATAGTCCAACTGTTGTCTCTGATCCACTTTGCCCTGTAGACTGCCGTGTTTTCCATATAGGTCTCTATCTGGCTGAGGGGCTGAGAATTGTTTCTCAGCCATTCTTTAAACTGTGATGCACGTTCGTCTGATATGGTACATTCTGTAAAGAACAACAAAGTTGTCAGTCACTGAAATATGGATGTTTCGCTTCAAATATAAATATATATATATATATATATATATATATATATATATATATATATATATATATATATATATATATATATATATATATTTTTTTTTTAATTACCTGGTATGACAGGCCTTGCAAGAGCAGCATTATCTGGCATTTGTGGTGATGTTGTCTGTGCCGTGCTCCGCGACCTGCTGGTTGATCTCAGCCTCTTCCTGACGTTCCGCAGCCTTTCCTCCAGGAATCCAGTGGCTGGCCGGTGGCTCCGTCCTGGGGTGTACCATATTTCCTGCCACGAAATCAAAATTTAAGGAATAGAGATGAGGCACGTTTGACTGACAGCATGGGTTACGGTTAGAACAGGGTTTGTCTGTACGTCTGTCTGTCCTCAGAGAAGTAGATCAATTATTGTTCCTGCTGCTTAGTGCATAACAGCACAGATATGTTTCAAGGAGGAGTGAGCTGTACTTTAACAAACTGTTTCAGCTTTTACGCTCAATGTATGCTGCTCCACGCTCCGTTGCCAAAAACAAGTGCGTCGAGGTTGTGACTTCCAGCCAAATTTAAAGCCTCAAATTCCCAATTATTATATTATTTATATATATTTACAAGGACCTGCGGGACAATAATTTTCACACGAACCCTAGTGTCTATTCTTTGGTGATGATTTGCCAAAAACAGGAGATCTAAATTTGAAATCTAGCAAAAACCTAGCCCTCGGCTGACTCTAGTTAACCAAGTAAAGTTAAAATTGCGAATCAAATTGGATTGCAACCTTGAGGAAAAAAAAAAAACAAAAAAAACAGCAAGCTGAATCAGTTTGAGGATCATGACAACCCAAATAAATCTCAATGACATTTTTCAAAAAACACTCACGCTGCCACTGCTTGATGAGTCTTTCAAACAGGAAAACGACTGAACCAAACCCAATGCTAGTGCCTTTTTGGTTTCTGATGTAGGACTGTAAAACAGAAAAAGCTTTTTTAATTTAAGTAAAATGAAAGTACATGTTGTACTTGTTACTTATGTTGAAATATGTTAATTCAATTTCAAAACGTGAATGTTGGCGTATTAAACAGGAACCCAATTCTATATATAAAAAAATTAATTACTTCTCTCCAAATTTCTCAATGAGGTACGACACCAAGATACGGACGAGGAGACGTCTCTGACTTGTTGTGATGACATTATCCTCATCAAGGCTCTCAACAATTCCCTTGCCATCATGCAAGCCTGTAAGAACCTGCCGGACATCCTGAAAAAATGTACACAGGAGACAACATTGCAGATCTCTTACTTTATGAAGTGAAGGGTGATACGAATTCAAAATCGATATCACCATTATTTCAAACCTTTGCCTTGATTTCAAATAATGAACAGTTAGCTCACATCGCATCACAATGTGTTTCACTCTTTTCAATCACTACTATTGTACAGCAACATAACAGTCTTTAAGGTGCTAATCAAATGAATTTAGCTGATAAGAAAATTATTAGTTTTTATCCAGGTGGATTTGCTAATTTAAGAGGGAAAAAAAAGTATCTTGATCAATCAACATACACAAGATACATTCAATTGTTTCTATATTTTGGCTTTGATTAATTGCCCAGCCTACTGTTGATTAAACAAAGTGACACCCAAGTCTTAAAGTGGAACTTACAAACTGTGGAATGATGTGTATTGTCTCCATCAGCTGATTTACTGGTACCACAGCTGCTGCTTGATCCTCCATGGGGTTTGGAGGAGTGGCAGTTGGTGTGACATCAGAGATTGTAGGTGGGATAGCAGGGACAACAGCAGGTTCAACCTATGCAGAAAATCCAGTTCAATATAATAAACAGTGGCAGCCACCTAGAATAGCTTGCTAAGCATCAGTAATGTAAACTCCTGGATGGATAGGAAACAAGGTGACAGATGGGATGGGGGGTGGGTCAAGATAAAACTGTGCATTTTCTTTACCACATCAAAAAACTGCATGCATGGTGTGACATGTGTAGCCTACCGGC
Organism: Tiaroga cobitis; assembly: GCA_030578255.1. NCBI lineage: Eukaryota > Metazoa > Chordata > Actinopteri > Cypriniformes > Leuciscidae > Tiaroga > Tiaroga cobitis. The sequence goes on from CM060601.1 coordinate 39,798,287, forward strand.
TGGCATTCTCACAGAATGTATACTGTAGTGAACTGGTTGGTAAATGAGGTTAACCTCTTGCCCCTCTTGGCATTGCGGTTAGGAAGCATGCATTGGGACCAGGGTTCGAGACAATATTTCGAACAATTATTTGTTACAATATATTTGGAAAAAGAGTGCATGGTTTCAGACACAAAACTGCTCAAATTTATCACCCAACTGCCAAGTTTTTAGTTGTAAAAGGTGACATTTCCTTTCTTGGACCATGCAGGTGTCTTAAAAAAGGTGACTGCTAAAACATAAATGTGGCAGTGACTAAGAATGTACATGGAGCAGATGATAGACGTTAAGTGATTAAACAAAAATACTTACAGTACAACTTATAACACCCCAGTAGTCATTTCAAGAACATCCCAGGAGTTTGGTAACGTCATCCCATCCCAGAAGTAGTTCCAGTAGTTCTTCCCATCCCAGAAGTAATTCCATTAGTTCTTCCCATTCCATTAGTCCATTACTGATCATCCTCAAGCAATGGACACTTTACATAGCATGTACGGCTAAAAACTAAACTAATATGGCAGACAATGTCAAGCTATGCATTTTAAACATCTATAAACTAGTCAAAATACTATTTACAAGTGTCATACACGCACACCTGGTGGCAGTCCGCTGATTATCTAAAAAAGCCTATAACGCAGGGAAATGTATAAACTATCATCATCCTCTCTGTGCGACTTGACAGCATGGATGGGATGGTAATCAAGCAGCTCGCTCACATCTACAGCTGCCAAAACTTGAGTGGGAATCACACTGTACGCAAATAAATGCCTATCAAACCACTGTGTTTCCCACTTCTTTACAACAAGTGTTATTGTTGGTGTATGTGATGTTTGCTCCAGTAGTAAAACTGATAGTATAACACCAAACTGAGGCTCTCCATATGGATCATAGGACAGGAATACGGTCATGCCTGCTCTATATTCAGTTCCCTTAAACTTTACCCAGGCTGGGACATACAATTCACTTAAAAGGGGAATACCTTCTAGACCACTTTGGATCTCTTTAAATCCCTCAATGTTGGCCAGAAATGTAGTGTACCCAGGACCAACTTCTGTATTGTGGCACAACACAGTTCCACACAGGAAACTGTAGCACTGCATCATCTGATGGCGAAATGCCATGGTTTTACAAATGTTTTTAAAGTTACCAGTTACATGGCTAACCTGTTTGAAAAATGCATGTCGAGCTTCAAATCTCATCGCCCAGAACTGCCTCAACGGTCCGAGTTTTTGAATGACTCCTGGGTAATGTAGCATGAAGTGGTGTTTTGGCCGTAAATGTAGGTGAGGATAGAGCTCCAGGAAGAGAGAGTGATGCTCTTCAATGATTTTGCTTAGGTATAGTGTTGCTGCTACAGTAAGCGAAGGAGAAAAGATGAACTCCATGCACAAGAGTAGGAGGAGTAGAAGTTCCCAATGCTTGTTATCCATAGGGATAAGGTCACCTATCATTGTCGGCAATAACCTAAGCAGGCACCACATTTGAGATGCTGACTGCCGCAAGGGGGCTTCAGGGTTTCTGAGATTGCTTATGACAGTAGGTTTGTTACCCTTATCACAAAATCCATAGTCAAAGCTTGTTATTCTGTAATTGAGCTTTTCTAGTGTGAGATACTTTTGCTCAATTAGTGAATTCAACACAAGTTTGACTTCATAGGACCCCACCCCTTCCAGTACATCATGCATGATGTCAACTGCCACATTGTCTGATACATGATAAAAAGACAAGTTGTTCAAGACACTGTCTCTTTTCAGGCCTGTTTGGGAGGAGTCAGCTCTACGCAAATCTGCCTCATAGCTATTGCGATCACGCAACAAAGTAGGATCTTCCAGCGTCAGAGACCTCACACCCATTTTATCTGCTTTGCAGAACCGACACACATAGTTTCCACTGAAGCTTTCAATGTAGCCAAGAACGCTATGCAAGCCTAAATTGTCTCCAACTACCTGGACCACCGTGAACTTGACAACACCTTGATAGTTGGGGGTATTAACAAAGATGCCATCACTCTCTAGACACCTGATCTCTTCCACGATAGGACGCAGGATTGCATCAAGGCCATAGGTCACTACGTCATCAGATTTGTACACTGCTAAAAGGAACTGTGACTGCAAACTTGATAGCAGGTCTGGTGGCAAGCTCTTCAAGATGAAATAAATAAGTCCTAACTTGTGAATCCCAGTCTTAGAACCAAGCGGATTTACTACCTCACAATCATCTTGGTAAATCACAAGTGGGATTGAAACCTCATTCTGGAACAATGGATGTGTTTTACAAAATTCCCCATCAAAAACATCCTGAATTGCATCACCATCTCTGCGCTGCCATTCCAGCATGGCCTGTACAATCCCAGGAATTTCAAGAATCTTGGTCAAAAGGCTCTTTAACGGAATACGGTGATATGAATCAGGAACTGCAACTTGTCGGACAATGCCAGTGGCAGAGGCGATTGGCTGAACATATGAAACTCCAGACAGAAGCTCCTCAACTGGCTGAATGAAGTTTCCAGATTTAGCAAAATACTGCATCTGTTTATAATCTGTCTCCAATCCTTTGAAAGGCTCAGCTGCTTCTGTGAACTCCACCTCAAGCTCTTCTACCTCTAGGCTTTGATCAAGACCAAACTGACGGAATAAAGACATAGTCTTTGATTGCAGTCTGCTGACAATATTGCTAATTAAACTGGAAGTATGCTGAACCACAAAGTTTATGTTTGAGTACGTCATAGAAGATTTGGATTTAAGGTGGGCTAAAAAGAGGGCCACCCGATTGGTAATACCCTCTGGTTCTAATTCATCCCAATCCTCCTCATCTCCCTGTGCTGGCTCCATTTCCACATTCAGCATTTCAACATTCAGCATTTCAACATTCTGTACATCAACAGGTGGGGCTTCAAATGAGTCATCAAGAGTATTTCCTACTTTATGCTCCTTTTCCAAGTGTCTTTTAAAAGACCACATGTAATAAAATGTCCTACCACAACCACTTTCACTACACTGGAAATGTGTTGATGCGGACTTCACATGGTGTACTGCACGTAAGTGCATAAAAAGACTATTGGTACCACCTGAAATTAGCCTTTTGCACTTAAAGCAAGTATAACCCATCTTCGCAAAGAAATTAAAACTGAAGAATTGAGCTTCTCATTTCATTGATCTTACAAGTTCTCTAAATTTTTTGAGGAACTTCAGCCGAGGGCCAGCTCTTGGGATTAACTGGTTGATGGTAGGCTCATCCAAAAGAATAAAACTCTCCTCATCAATCCCCTCCTCTGAAAGATATAGAAAACACAGACATCTTTGTTTTTAAAACAAAACTCATCTTCGAGTACAAAACAAAAATGTATGGGTAATTAAAATTGAAGATTTAGTAATAAACATGCATATTCCATCATTTGTTATTAGGGGTGTAACTGTACGCGTATTCGTAATGAAACGTTTAGTACAAGGCTTTTGGTTCTGTGTTAGGTACACATTTTCAAACATAACGGTTATTTCAGATGTAAGTGCGTCACAAGCGCGCTCATAATGTAAGAGATGCTGCCGCGACCACAACATGAAATGGCAAACGTAATGTAAGTGTAACAAAACTGAGCTACTCGTGACTGACTGTTTATCAGTTTGGACCAAAGCAGAGCGAGCCGATCTTATACTACACAGCGCTAGAGATCCAGTAAAGAAAGCATTTGAATTCGCCACTGAAGTAATAACATCACTGTGAGATCTAGTGAAAAACAATTCACATTTCTCCATTATTAACGGATCAAACAACGCTGATGTGGAAACCAGGAAGAAACATTGTGCCATGAATGAACTATCTGGTGTCCACAGATCAGGAACATTCACCATGGATTTACTGTAGTAACACTAAATGTAACTTTGGAAGTTTGTCAGGAATAGTAGGCTACAATGCTTTTAAGTAATGTTTTGGTTTTATTTCAACATTATGAATAACATTGCAGGCATCAAATGTTAATGTGAAGTAAAATAAACATTTGTTTATAACTACAAAATATTACATTTCATTTTTTCCAAGGAGCTGTTTTTTTTTTTTTATATGCTCTTAAGAAGAGTCAATTGTAGCTCCATCTTTGCTCAAAGAAAAAAATATCATACTTTATGATGTTAGTCTTAATTTAAAAAAAAAAAATATAAAAATAAGAAAATTCAAGGAAATTTCTCTGGCATTTCTTTGCTGTATTGAAAACATACCGAACCATGACACAAGTGTACCGTATTGAACCGAACCGTGAATTTTGTGAACCGTTACACCCCTATTTTTTATTACAAAACAGTATGAAGCACTGAAAGCCTACAAAAGACATTTGCCACATTCATTTATTGGAGTCACTTTGACATAATATTGAAGCTATATCGAAAAAAAGAGGAAATTATATTTCATAAGAATTCATGTCTGAAAAGGGCTTGAGTAGCAATGACTTGATATGCTGTGGATGGAAAAAAACTATCCCAATATTTCTTAATTCTTACCTTTAAATATTTCCACAAGGTCTGTCAGTTGCCAGTCTGTCAAAGTGTTTATGACAAAGGTGTCCATTGATCTGAAACAAACAAAAAAAGAGCTTAAGCAAAAATACAATTTCTATTGCATTACCTATTCATGTCACCATGCAAACGCAACAATAATCCAATTTGAAGATACCAGCTAAGCCTATTTTATTTAGCATCCCAAAATCCTTCTTTCTTTACAATTCATATGACAAATTGTATAACTGTTACATGTAAATTGTTCTTACTGCACAATAATATTTGTGGCTGCTCAAAGTATAGCTTTCAGAGAGTACATATATATTATATATCTCTTAATGTCACAGGCCCCGCGCAGAAGGCAAAATAGACAGATAGACTGACAGTTCTGCAAAATAAGTGCATCCGATCTTTATATGTAATAGATCACTTAATAAACCAAACACAAATTTGAAGTAAACTCATAACGAAGACTATAACCTTAACTGGAATCAATTTGAATCGAATAACCGTAAACGCACTTCACAATCACCTCGTGTTACAGCGTTCACAAAATGGAGGACAGTCTGCATTATATATCAACATATTCACAACCCCGAACGTCATTACCCGAATTATCTGCGGTATGAACATATACATTTGCATTACAGATCTCGTGTGCATATTATCAAGTTGTAACAACAATACCTGCAAAATAACAGGAAAGAAATTATGAGTAAAAATCTGTGTCACGTCGCAGCAAACGCTCAGCAGATGTAATGGCGCGCAGGTGCACACACAAGTTCCTCCTCCTAATTGAGAGTCTTCTTCTTCTTTTAAAGTTTTTTGGCGGTTGGCACACAATGATATGGTGCATTACTGCCACCAACTGGTATGAAGTATGAAACTGAATGACTATTTCTTTATTACAAACGAAAAAAAAAAAAATTTAAATCCTCTCAATCATATTAATTAATCTAAAATAATGAAAACCAATTCCAGAACACTTATCTTTAGAATTTTTCCTAAAGTTTGTTTTGCGATTTTTTTTCCCCCTTAAAGTATAACTGTTAACACCTTTACACAAAATGTGCATACTTTGGCGTGTCACATCAACCCTTCACTCAAGTGGCCCTTGTCGTTTGCCAGGATGCCATTTTAAATAAGAATTTGTTCTTATCTATTGTGGGTCACCACATAACTTAAATAAATGCATTTAGTCAGACATATCAGATTATCTCACTGTTTTTACATATTTTAATCAGTCAAACACCTAAAAGCTTAAGCAAAAGCAAGCACATTCGTTTATAGCCATTTAAAATAATATAGCTAGCAAAGCAACTAACTGACTGTTGGCTAGTAAACGAGTGAATCACCTGGCTAGCTTGAAACAAGCTGGCGAATTTGCCTTGCAACCATGACCATATGCCCATGGGCATTGTGAACTTGTTTAATTAATTCATTAATATAATTAAGACCAAACGGATAAGTTAAGGTGTAAGTTAGGCTATCCGTGCTTCCATGATAACGGCTAAATGGCTAACGTTAACTACGTAGTAAAGCCAAACCAACCAACTAGCCTCGACAATATAAAGATACTGCTTTAATAGGTAACGCAACACAATACAATACAATGTGAATAAGAAATGTAGTGTACACATACCTTTTATTATTTATTTGCCTCGCTGGACGACCAGTCAGGTTCTCTGCTGTGACGAGCGCTCGGTGTGTGGACTGTGCTGTACTGATGATGTTCGAAGCACAAACAACCCACTTGCTGGGTCAAACGATATATGTTGGGTTGATGGATTTTGACTCAACGCATGAGTTGAACAAAGTTACCCAAATTCCATATAAATAACCCATAATGGGTAAAACATTTCCTAACCCAGCGGTTGGGTAGATTAAATAACCCAGCATTTTTTAGAGTGCAGACAGACAGACAGATTGACAGACAGACAGAATGACAGCCAGATAGATAGACAGACAGAATAACAGCCAGATAGATAGACAGACAGACAGATATACAGATATACAGACAGACAGACAGACAGACAGATGAATTGATGGTTCATGTTCTCAGTGTTTATGTTCTCATGGACTCTAGAGACAGATTTCAGATGTTGTGTGTCTTCAGTCTCTGCCATGATTCCTCCCGCGGTCAGCTCAGGTTTGGACTTGTGTGTGTGTGTGTGTGTGACATCTGTGCCTTCATGAAGTGGGAGACCAAACATGCGTCTGGCGTTCAGCTCTTTGAGACACACACACACACACACTACACACACACTTCAGCAGCGATTACAGCCCACTGAGACACACCACACGTCTCTCACATCCCATAAATCTTCTGAAATAAACAGACATTGATAATAATGTCTCCTGTCGTGTTGGTGGAGAGCATGATGTTGCTAGTGTGTGATTTCTGAGTCGTCTCTGTTCTACCTTTTGTTCACCGGGAAGGAAATTGGTGAATTTGCATCAAATAGCGTTTTTTGCAGCCAGTCGAACGGCAGGTGTTTTTCTGCATCAGAACATGTTTATGCAGGAGCGCTTCATCTCCCCGACTGAAGAGATAAAGCTGCGAAACCTGGAGAACCACACACAGCTATCTAGGACAGAGCTGCACAAACATGTGCTTGTGTGTGTGTGTGTTTGAGAGAGAGAGAGAGAGAGAGAGAGAGAGAGAGAGTGTGTGTGTGTGTGTGTGTGTGTGTGTGAGAGAGAGAGAGAGAGAGAGAGAGAGAGAGAGAGAGAGAGAGAGAGTGTGTGTGTGTGTGTGTGTGTGTGTGTGTGAGAGAGAGAGAGTGTGTGTGTGTGTGTGTGTGTGTGTGTGTGTGAGAGAGAAAGCGAGAGAGAGTGTGTGTGTGTGTGTGTGTGTGTGAGAGAGAGAGATTGAGTGAGTGTGAGTGTGTGTGTGTGTTTGAGAGAGAGAGAGAGAGAGAGAGAGAGAGAGAGAGAGAGAGAGAGAGAGAGAGAGAGAGAGAGTGTGTGTGTGTGTGTGTGTGCAAACTGCTCACAGAAAAGAGTTGTGTGGCTTTAATGAAGGGTTTATATAGACACTCGTACTCAGTATTTCTGTCTTGTTTTCCAGCACAAATATCGAAACATCCTTAAATAAAGATGCATTTACATGAGAAGCAAAATGACTGAAGATATTACGTCTTGATTACTGAGAAATGTATCCAAATGAAGTGAGTTTGTGCTTAAAACAAGAACAAATATCTGCCTGTGGAGTCAGAAAAATAATCTTGTTTTCCTTTTGAATTAAGTTTATTTTTCTGACCCCACTTACATTTTTTCTGTTTTAAACACAAACTCACTTCATTTTAAAACATGTCAGAAACTAATATCTAGTTACTTAGCTTCTCCAGTAAATGTATCTTGATTTAAGAATGTTTAGATATTTGTGCTGGAAAACAAGACAGAAACACTGAGGAAGAAAGCATTTAATGCAGTGAACATCAAGCATTGGAGCGCACACACACACACACACACACACACACACACACACTCTTCACTGCACAAGTGTTCACAGCGGTGTCTGAATATATCAGGTGTGTGTGAATACTTGAGCAGGCCGTAAAAATAGCAGACGAGCTCTTGAGCAAAACAACCTCTGTGAGTGTGTGTCGTCTTGAGATCTGGGCATCTACACACCAGCGCTTTCAGCTCAGCGGTCTGATCTTACAAACACTACGATATACACACTGAAATATGCTTAATTCAATTAGAGTGAAACTTGCTTCTCCACAGATGGTTTCAGTGTAACGCTCATTTACATTAGAGTTTATATGCTTTAAATTTGTTTCACTAAAAATGTTACTAAAACATGACAGATTCAAGCCCATCATATTGATAGATAGACAGATAGATAGATAGATATAGATAGATAGATAAAAAGAAAGAAACAAATAAACAGAGCCATCATTAACCCATTACTAAAGACCCTCATTAACCCATTACTAACCCATAAGACCACCATTAACCCATTACTAACCATTACTAATTAACCCATTACTAAAGACCATCATTAACCCAATACTGCACTGCACACCATCATTAACCCAGTACTAACCCATTACCGCACACCATCATTAACCCAATACTAAAGACCACATTAACCCATTACTAACCCATAAGACCACCATTAACCCATTACTAACCCATAAGACCACCATCAACCCATTACTAACCATTACTAATTAACCCATTACTAAAGACCATCATTAACCCAATACTGCACTGCACACCATCATTAACCCAGTACTAACCCATTACCGCACACCATCATTAACCCAATACTAAAGACCATCATTAACCCAATACTAAAGACCACATTAACCCATTACTAACCCATAAGACCACCATTAACCCATTACTAACCATTACTAATTAACCCATTACTAAAGACCATCATTAACCCAATACTAAAGACCACATTAACCCATTACCGCACACCATCATTAACCCAATACTAAAGACCATCATTAACCCATTACCGCACACCATCATTAACCCAATACTAAAGACCATCATTAACCCAATACTAAAGACCACATTAACCCATTACTAACCCATAAGACCACCATTAACCCATTACTAACCATTACTAATTAACCCATTACTAAAGACCATCATTAACCCAATACTAAAGACCACATTAACCCATTACTAACCCATAAGACCACCATTAACCCATTACTAACCATTACTAATTAACCCATTACTAAAGACCATCATTAACCCAATACTAAAGACCACATTAACCCATTACTAACCCATAAGACCACCATTAACCCATTACTAACCATTACTAATTAACCCATTACTAAAGACCATCATTAACCCAATACTGCACTGCACACCATCATTAACCCAGTACTACCCCATTACCGCACACCATCATTAACCCAATACTAAAGACCATCATTAACCCAATACTAAAGACCACATTAACCCATTACTTAAAGGGATACTTCACCTCTGGAAAGATGAATGTGTATTTAAAATGGGTCATTTATGTAGAAGAAATGTGAAATTATTTTTGAATTTGGAGCTTTCTAGACTGAGAAAAGCCAGAAAATTTATTTTTGGCTTATGTGGATGAAAGACAACAACTCCCAGAATGCACTTGCTTCGCTGCCCTAGGAGGCCACGCCTACCGGTAACAGAGCGCAGTAGTTCAACAAGTCTAGGCTCCGTGATGAGTCTGCCCGGGATTTCGAGATCCCCCAAAATGTCCGGGAATCGGCTTTTGCATTCTACAGTCGTCATTCATTATGTTTACTGTGGCGACTCAGGACGAGTGAGGGCCGCGGGAGACGGCGCGAGGCTGGTGGCGTGATTACCGACCTGTGAGACGCACCGCGCAGGGCCGTATCTCTCACGGAGGAGCAGGAATTTTCTTAGCAATGTTAAAATGCACATCAACCGATCACTTGTTTAGCGTTCATGTAAACACTACATTCAGATTCACCAATCGGAATGAATTCAGTTAGATTGAAACAAAAGGTGTGCATGTAAACAATGAATGGTGACTGCAGAAAAGCAAAAGCTGAATTCCAGGCATTTTGTACGATCTCGACGGCCGGACATGTCCGGGAAAAAGAGGATGAATGGTAACCGCTACTACTCAGCTTCCTCCTAAGTTACTCAGCTTTCTCCACAGTACAAGAGCCTGCTAGCTTAGCTAAGCTTCCAAAAAATGATGTCTGACACTATGTGTGCATTCTGTGAGTGAGATCCCCCTCTATGGGCGGGCTGAGAACATGCGGGACAGCTCCTACTACTGACTGTAGTCTTTAGCCTCTGGCCAAAAAATCCTCCGATGACACAAAATGACGATTTTTGCGTCATCGGAGGATTTTTTACAGACAAAAAATACATAAATCTCTCGTCTCAGGGGGATATGACGGTGGAAAGCACAGTTATTCGAAAATACTACAGGTTTTCTACTAATACAAAGCTTAATGCTAAATCCTGAAGTATCCCTTTAAGACCATTACTCATACTGCACACCATCATTAACCCATTACTAGACCATTACTGCACACCATAACTAACCCATTACTAAAGACCATCATTAACCCAATACTAAAGACCATCATTAACCCATTACTAAAGACCATTACTGCACACCATCATTAACCCATTACTAAAGACCATCATTAACCCAATACTAAAGACCATCATTAACCCATTACTAAAGACCATTACTGCACACCATCATTAACCCATTACTAAAGACCATCATTAACCCAATACTAAAGACCATCATTAACCCATTACTAAAGACCATTACTGCACACCATCATTAACCCATTACTAAAGACCATCATTAACCCAATACTAAAGACCATCATTAACCCATTACTAAAGACCATTACTGCACACCATCATTAACCCATTACTAAAGACCATCATTAACCCAATACTAAAGACCATCATTAACCCATTACTAAAGACCATTACTGCACACCATCATTAACCCATTACTAAAGACCATCATTAACCCATTACTAAAGACCATCATTAACCCATTACTAGACCATTACTGCACACCATCATTAACCCATAACTAAAGACCATCATTAACCCATTACTAAAGACCATCATTAACCCATTACTAGACCATTACTGCACACCATCATTCACCCATTACTAAAGACCATCATTAACCCATTACTAAAGACCATCATTAACCCATTACTAAATACCATCATTAACCCATTACTAGACCATTACTGCACACCATCATTAACCCATTACTAAAGACCATTACTGAACACCATCATTAACCCATTACTAAAGACCATCATTAACCCATTACTAGACCATCACTGCACACCATAATTAACCCATTACTAAAGACTATCATTAACCCAATACTAAAGACCATTACTGCACACCATCATTAACCCATTACTAAAGACCATCATTAACCCAATACTAAAGACCATCATTAACCCATTACTAGACGATTACTGCACACCATAATTAACCCATTACTAAAGACCATCATTAACCCAATACTAAAGACCATCATTAACCCATTACTAAAGACCATAATTAACCCATTCCTAAAGACCATCATTAACCCATTACTAAATACCATCATTAACCCATTACTAGACCATTACTGCACACCATCATTAACCCATTACTAAAGACCATCATTAACCCATTACTAGACCATTACTGCACACCATCATTAACCCATTACTAAAGACCATCATTAACCCATTACTAAAGACCATCATTAACCCATTACTAAAGACCATCATTAACCCATTACTAAAGACCATCATTAACTCATTACTAAAGACCATCATTAGCTTATTACTGCACACCATCATTAACCCAGTACTAACCCATTACTGCACACCATCATTAACCCATTACTCAAGACCATCATTAACCCAATACTAAAGACCATCATTAACCCATTACTAAAGACCATTACTGCACAACATCATTAACCCATTACGACATACCATCATTAACCCATTACTAAAAGACCATCATTAACCCATTACGACATACCATCATTAACCCATTACTAAAGACCATTACTGCACAACATCATTAACCCATTACGACATACCATCATTAACCCATTACTAAAAGACCATCATTAACCCATTACGACATACCATCATTAACCCATTACTAAAGACCATCATTAACCCATTACGACATACCATCATTAACCCATTACTAAAGACCATCATTAACCCATTACTAAAGACCATCATTAACCCATTACTAAAGACCATTACTGCACACCATCATTAACCCATTACTAAAGACCATCATTAACCCAATACTAAAGACCATCATTAACCCATTACTAAAGACCATTACTGCACACCATCATTAACCCATTACTAAAGACCATCATTAACCCAATACTAAAGACAATCATTAACCCATTACTAAAGACCATTACTGCACACCATCATTAACCCATTACTAAAGACCATCATTAACCCAATACTAAAGACCATCATTAACCCATTACTAAAGACCATTACTGCACACCATCATTAACCCATTACTAAAGACCATCATTAACCCATTACTAAAGACCATCATTAACCCATTACTAGACCATTACTGCACACCATCATTAACCCATAACTAAAGACCATCATTAACCCATTACTAAAGACCATCATTAACCCATTACTAGACCATTACTGCACACCATCATTCACCCATTACTAAAGACCATCATTAACCCATTACTAAAGACCATCATTAACCCATTACTAAATACCATCATTAACCCATTACTAGACCATTACTGCACACCATCATTAACCCATTACTAAAGACCATTACTGAACACCATCATTAACCCATTACTAAAGACCATCATTAACCCATTACTAGACCATCACTGCACACCATAATTAACCCATTACTAAAGACTATCATTAACCCAATACTAAAGACCATTACTGCACACCATCATTAACCCATTACTAAAGACCATCATTAACCCAATACTAAAGACCATCATTAACCCATTACTAGACGATTACTGCACACCATAATTAACCCATTACTAAAGACCATCATTAACCCAATACTAAAGACCATCATTAACCCATTACTAAAGACCATAATTAACCCATTCCTAAAGACCATCATTAACCCATTACTAAATACCATCATTAACCCATTACTAGACCATTACTGCACACCATCATTAACCCATTACTAAAGACCATCATTAACCCATTACTAGACCATTACTGCACACCATCATTAACCCATTACTAAAGACCATCATTAACCCATTACTAAAGACCATCATTAACCCATTACTAAAGACCATCATTAACCCATTACTAAAGACCATCATTAACTCATTACTAAAGACCATCATTAGCTTATTACTGCACACCATCATTAACCCAGTACTAACCCATTACTGCACACCATCATTAACCCATTACTCAAGACCATCATTAACCCAATACTAAAGACCATCATTAACCCATTACTAAAGACCATTACTGCACAACATCATTAACCCATTACGACATACCATCATTAACCCATTACTAAAAGACCATCATTAACCCATTACGACATACCATCATTAACCCATTACTAAAGACCATTACTGCACAACATCATTAACCCCTTACGACATACCATCATTAACCCATTACTAAAAGACCATCATTAACCCATTACGACATACCATCATTAACCCATTACTAAAGACCATCATTAACCCATTACGACATACCATCATTAACCCATTACTAAAGACCATCATTAACCCATTACTAAAGACCATCATTAACCCATTACTAAAGACCATTACAGCACAGCATATTAACCCATTACGACATACCATCATTAACCAACATATTAAACTGAACACAGAGGAAGAGCGTTCACATCCTCCTGTGTTTAATCTATAAAGTGTTGCATAACTGTCTCAATCTGAGCTGTAAATGTGCCATAGTGCTGAGTCCGCAGCATTAGAGGTTTCTGGGTAAGTAAGTCTGGACCATGACCGATAGCACAGAGACACAGAGGGCATTATGGGATACACCACACAGACCACTGTTTGGGTATTAATGGCCTTATGCTCTTTACTGCACACACACTCACACACACACACACACACACACACACACACACACACACACACACACACACACTTACTCGCTCTCACAAAAACACACACTCACTCTCTCTCACACACACACACACACACACACACACAGTCCACATGTAACACACAGAATCACCAAATGTCACGAAACAAACAGGAAGTTCATAATGTGAAGGAACTTCATAATGACAGCGTGGCAGAACACACATCAGTGGAGAGAGAGAGAGAGAGAGAGAGAGAGAGAGAGAGAGAGAGAGAGAGAGAGAGAGAGAGAGAGAGAGAGAGAGAGAGAGAGAGAGAATCATGACTGATAACAGCGCTGAAAGTGTGTGAACGACATCATCATGACTGATAACAGCGCTGAAAGTGTGTGAACGACATCATACTTCAGTCACTCATCAAACTCTGAACAACACAACAGTTCCTCATTTCACAGTGTAGCTCAAAACACACTTTAGAGTTTCAGTGTTTTACCATGTGCAAAAACGATAACACATATGAACTCTTTATTCGATCAACATGTCTTTGTTTCTGCAAACCATTACAAAAAAAGAGAACAAGGACCGGAAGCGGCCTGAGGAAGTCGCCTTCACCTCGCAAATCGCAACACACTGCACTGAGAGAGTGTGGTAATCTGAGGTACGAGTCTTGAACAACAGGGTGTACAGTGTGTGTTCATCAGATTCACACAAACACCTCTCTCAACCTAGTTATAATCACAACTGAACAACAAACAAGAAAAGAGGAAGCGTGTAATTACAAATAAAGTTAAAATCTGCATTCAAACGACTCTTCGATGGAAACCACATGGTTGCTAACATTAACTAAACTACACGGTGTGAGTAACGTTACTAGGATTTGTGCAAAACTTACCATATGCTGTGGATCGTTGCTAGGGTGTGTTAGGTGGTTGCTAGGTGTTTTCTTCGTGTCTGGAGTTTAAAGGGTGTGTGTGACTCAGTTCCTCGTTCGATGTGCATCTGTGGATTTTTTACAGCTGTTTATGGCGAAAATGATGCATCAGATCTTAGACAAGCAGCATCATCACTGGAGACACATTTGACACACACACACACACACACACACATATATATATTACTAGTGCTGGGCAGCGATTAATAGCATCCAAAATAAAGTTTGTGTTTACATAATATATGCGTGCAAACTGTGTAGCCAATTATTATTTTGTATGCACATATGCATGTATATAGCCTATATAAAGAAAAATGTGTTATTTATATATAAAATATTTATATTTATATATAAATTATGTATAAATATATATAGTAGTATATACATGCAAATATATATAGATGCATATGTGTGTATTTATACATCCAAAATAATAATACACAGTATGCACGCATATATATTATGCAAACACAAAAACTTAATCGTTGCCTAGCACTAATATGTATATATATAGTAATACACAGCTTTTAGCTGTATTTAGTGATGTGATCACTTGTGCATGTGATTCTCATTACACTCGACTGAAGGACGACTGTGTGCAGTAAGTGACATTCTGCCTTAATGGAGCTATTAAAAGTGTTAGCTGTGTGACGATCAAACGGCTATAAAACATGACAGAGAGAGAGAGAGAGAGAGAGAGAGACGCCCACATTATGCTACAACTGAAGAGGCCTGATGGTCTAGCAGAGAAGAGTAATCTGTCAAATCACACACAGAAGATGATTGTCACATGACATGATGTTAGACTGTATGAAGATGGAAACTGGTTTCAGTTCAGCTTTCAAACAATCACAAATAATAACATTATATTCTAAATAGAATAGCAGAGTCCACACCACAACTGGAGAACGGCCCTGAGGAACGATAAAAACACTGACAGCCAATCAGAATCCATCCTTCTTTAAAGAGCTCGAGCATTTAAAGCGACAGTCGACAAAACTGCAGCGCTTATTATAAACAGAATATCATGCGCTGGTGTGGATGATAATATAGTTATGGTTATAATTATTTTTCATGGCGTGAACCGACCTTTAAACTTCATTTCACTAGCAAGGACCACACCACAACTGCACAGAATTAGCTATTAGCTTTATGAATGGAATAAGGGTCGAAGGAAAATGGGGAAAAAGTAAACTACGGTTCTCCGTCTGGCTGTGGCGTGGTCCTGCTCCCGAACTTCAATTAACTTGTTAACTACATGTTATGTGAAATTTTACTAGAAACCCTTTGCCCCATTTGGTATGCGCGGTTCTATGAATATGCAAATGAGCCCCGCCTCCACTCACTCACTGAGCTCAGAGATCCACTGGTTGACGATCACACGTTGATCTGATTGGTTACAAGGTCGTTTATGCCGTCAGAAACACCAGCGATTTTGTCTTTGGTTCACTGCAGTTTTAAGCAGAAAATACTCAGCAATGCTGTCGACTTATGAACTTACACATGGTGTGTCTTAAAGCGTATTAATAACACCACATAGACAGACATAAACAACATAAAACCTTGATTTCACCACAGGGGGAGTTGAACCTTTTTTTATAGCCTACAAGTTATACAAGATTCAAATTATTTTCTTAAGTGAGTTTAATGTAGTTTAAGTTTAAATGACTTAAACATCCAAGTTGATTGTTCTTAAAAATTTAAGGCAGCAACTTTTTTTTTACAGTGTAAAAATTGTGATTGAAAAAATGTCATCTGTTGTTTCAGCATTAAAAACCTTAAAACAACATTTAAAGCTAAATGGTTTGTAAATTGCAAATTATTGTACATAAGATACTTGTTTCAATGTGGGAAAAAGACATTTAAATCATATTGAAACAATATTTAAACAAAATGGTTGTAAAAAAAAAAGCGTTTCAATAAACATTGAAATGCCAACTGAGTTCAAATATTACATACATCATTTTTAAATATTAAAAATAAAACACTCAATAAAAAAGATTAAATATTTTCTACCATTACCCAACATCAGAGAACTGTGAACATGAATGTGTTGCTCAATCAGTATTTTATTAAAACTAAATAAATAATTTAAGTTAAGTTATTTAAATGGAAAATCTCACTTTAAATAAATATTTTAGGTGAATCTTTGATTTACAACAAATACAAGAGAGTTTTAATACATAAGCCATAAATCACTGTCAAAATGGAATGTTAATACAATTACAAATTGATGTTTATGAATTAATTCACTTTCAATCTCTCCATCAGGCAGGATTTTTATTCACACATAATTATGACATTCATAGTGCCTTCAAAAATAGAGCAGATGAACTGCAAAAATAAAGTTATTCCTTTGTATTTTTTTCTTTTTTTCCCAGTAAAAATATCTCAACATTCTTAAATCAAGATGCATTTACTCGAGAAGAAAAATCACTTAGGATTAAGTCTAGTTTTATGAAAATATTAATGCTTAAAACAAGAACAAATATCTGTCAGTGAGGTTTAGAAATATCAGTCAAATTTAAAGGGAAAACAAGATTATTTTTCTTGTCCAGAGATCCAAATAAACTTTTACTACAATACAAGAATATAGAATTTAACTGCAATCAGAAGTAAGACTGTCTTCTATGTGAAACAGAGCTGCTGAAAACGACAGCGCCACCTTCTGGTACAGCATCATTAGCACATGAAGAAATCTCACAGAGAGGGAAACTGTTTTAACTTTATTTATTATGCATACAAAACTCAAACTGATGCAGAAACACGTGAACCGCACAACAAAACATGTAGAAAATCAGACAAACTCTCTCCTCATCTAGAGAAAAATAAACTCAGAATATTCTGCTCCTCACACAAGAGCTTCATTACAATCAAACTGGCATTTTTTAATTATTACTTCAGCTGTACTGCAATAAGAACCGAGCCGAAGCCCCGGATAACAAACACACACACTAGAACAGGAGCTTCAGTCTCGCTCGGGACTCTCACTTATGGCAGGGCTTCGGGAAGGCGAACGACTGAAAGAGGAAAACAGGGAACAGGTTAGTTTAGAGTCGGCATTGTCAATCACCCCGTCACACACACACACACACACACACACACACACACACACACACACACACACACACACACACACAGCTAAAGGGATAGTTCACCCAAAAATTAAAATTAGCCCATGATTTACTCGCCCTCAAGTCCTCCAAGGTGTATGACATTCTTCTTCCAGATGAATACAATCAGAGTTATATTATAAATGTCCTGGCTCTTCCAAACTTTATAATGGCAGTGAATGGCCGTTTCTGTTTTGAAGTCCATAAAAGTGCCTCTATCCATCATAAACGTGCATCTATCCATCATAAAAGTGCATCTGTCCATCATAAAAGTGCATCTGTCCATCATAAAAGTGCATCTGTCCATCATAAAAGTGCATCTATCCATCTGTCCATCATAAAAGTGCATCTGACCATCATAAAAGTGCATCTGTCCATCATAAAAGTGCATCTGTCCATCATAAAAGTGCATCTATCCATCTGTCCATCATAAAAGTGCATCTGACCATCATAAAAGTGCATCTGTCCATCATAAAAGTGCATCTGTCCATCATAAAAGTGCATCTATCCATCATAAAAGTGCATCTGTCCATCATAAAAGTGCATCTATCCATCTGTCCATCATAAAAGTGCATCTGTCCATCATAAAAGTGCATCTGTCCATCATAAAAGTGCATCTGTCCATCATAAAAGTGCATCTGTCCATCATAAAAGTGCATCTATCCATCATAAAAGTGCATCTGTCCATCATAAAAGTGCATCTGTCCATCATAAAAGTGCATCTATCCATCATAAAAGTGCATCTGTCCATCATAAAAGTGCATCTGTCCATCATAAAAGTGCATCTGTCCATCATAAATGTGCATCTATCCATCATAAAAGTGCATCTATACATCATAAAAGTGCATCTATACATCATAAAAGTGCATCTATACATCATAAAAGTGCATCTATCCATCATAAAAGTGCATCTATCCATCATAAAAGTGCATCTATCCATCATAAAAGTGCATCTATACATCATAAAAATTCATCTATCCATCATAAAAGTGCATCTATCCATCATAAAAGTGCATCTATCCATCATAAAAGTGCATCTATCCATCATAAAAGTGCATCTATCCATCATAAAAGTGCATCTATACATCATAAAAGTGCATCTATACATCATAAAAGTGCATCTATACATCATAAAAATTCATCTATCCATCATAAAAGTGCATCTATCCATCATAAAAGTGCACACCGCTTCACTTCAGATGGCCTTTATTAACCTACCAGAGTCGTGTGGAGCACTTTTATGATTATGGGTTGAGCGTGAGTAAATAATGGGCTAATTTAAATTTTTGGGGAACTATCCCTTTAAGTTTAACACGCACAAGAAGTGTCGGTGGCTTTGCTGTTTGCATGCGACAGCTAGTGTGTGTGTGTGTGTGTGTGGTGTGCTGCAAACTGACAAACGTATGCAGAATAACATCTTATGATGTTTATGTGTTCAGGGGCCGTATTCACAAAGAATTTTATCTTACCACTAGGAGTACTCCTAAATCGCACTAAAATATTTTAGCTAGGAGTTTTCTCATAAAAGTTATTCACAACGCCTTTCAGACCTACTCTTAGTAAAGAAAAATGACAACTCCTGAACTAAGAGTGAGTCTTCGTTGCTATGGATGACGTCATTACTCATGCACGAGCTTCCTCGCAATGATCACGGTGATTGGTTGTTAGATGACAGGGCCATCATGCGGAACATAACACAGACGCAACAAATCATGGAGTTACCACATCTAAATATGTCTGTGTCCTACACTAAATAATAATAGTAATGTCATCGAAATGCATATATAATTACATGTTTGTGCAGGCCCCAGTGAAGTGTAATTCTAAAAAGGCAGAGAGAGAGAGAAAAGTCGTGAATTAAATTAAATCAAGGTAGCCTAATACCCCAATGAAAACCGCCACTTGCCTAATAATGAAAAACGACACTTGCATTAACACTTGCTTGGTTAAAATCGTAATCGTAATCCTTTTATTGTCATTGTAACCTGTACAACGAAATTTAAAAGTGCCAAACAGTTGGTGCATCAATAAAATCAGAAGAAAAAGAAATAAAACAATCCCCATCTTATTGGAGATACACACACACACACCACCATTCATTCTGTCATAGTTATTGCACAATCTAACTATATAGTATTGTTTTATGAATGTTTTTTTATGGCATTAAGGGTGGTTATTGCTGTTGGATAAAAACTGTTTTTAAGTCTGTTTGTTCTTGATTTGATTGTCCTGTATCGTCTGCCTGTTCAGTTCAAACAAGGAGTGACCGGGATGGAAAGTGTCTTTAATAATGCTCTGAGCTTTTTTGGCACAGCGAGCACTGTGAAGGTCAACCGTTGTAGGGAGGGGACAACCGACTATCTTCTGGGCCGTGTTAATGACCCGTTGGAGAGCCTTTTTCTGGGCTACTGTGCAGCTTCTAAACCACACACATGGGCAGTATGTTAAGATAGATTCTATGGAGCACCTGTAAAAGGACAACAGCAGTCTCTGAGTGATGTCGTTTCTCCTGAGGACCCTCAGGAAGTGCAAACGTTGTTGGGCCTTTTTTAGCACCTTCACACTGTTTACGCTCCATGTCAGAACCTCCTCAATGTACACACCCAGAAAACAGAAGTCCGACACCTGCTCCACCCGATCCCCGCTGATGATGAGTGGTGTGATGTCAGTCTATTCCCTCCTGTAATCAATCACCAGCTCCTTGGTCTTTACAGTATTAAGGAGAAGGTTATTCTCCCTACACCACACCGCACCACACTCTGTGTCCTGTCCTGTCGCTGCCCGGTATAGCCCGTTAGCTCCATCGCCGAGTCCGGGATGGATGGGTGAAGCCAGGTCTCCGTAAAAAGCAGAATACAGCAATCTTTTACGGTGTTGTTGGTTGCAATCTGTAGCCTCAGCTCATCCATTTTGTTGACAAGTGATCGCGCATTAGCGAGAAACAGGCTGGGAAGCGGAGGTTTAAGTGGCTGCCTCCGTAGCCTGGCGAGTGGGCCAGCCCTGCAGCCCCGCAGCCTCCTCTCTCTTCGCCTCTTTCCGGCGGGGATGATAAACCACGAGGAGCCGAGGTGCCGTGCTATCTCCTCCGGTATATTGTGTGTGTGGAGAAACTTGGCTGTAATATTCTGTTCGTAACAGACTCCTATCTTAAGGAGATCGTGCCGACCGTAGATGTTATTGGCCTGACAGAAAACACTCAGGACATATATAAACACGAAAAAACAACGCAAACTATAGCACCAACTGAGAGAGCAGCGAGCCGCAGCATCTGTGTGCGCCGCCATCTGCGCCAAATGTTCAAAAATGCAATGCTCATATTAATTGACATCCTATTAGCCTAAATAGACTACTTAAAGCAAGGAAATGTTGCTCCTATTGAAGTAATGTAATAGTTGAATGACGGTGGATTATGAACTCGCCAAGACGGAAAAGAAAGCCTAACTGGACGCAGGATCAGTTACTGCTGCTGGCCCAGCTGGTGCTGAAAAAACCCACAATAAAAGGGAAATTCGGCACTGGGATATCAAGCTAAACTAAGCGTGAGAATGGGAGAGGATTTGTTTGCAGATCAATGCAACATTCCCGCTTGTGTGCGGGACTGCGAGAGGCGGAGGGATGCGCTACAATCCTTTGTGAAGAGGTCTTAGTGAGTTAGGAGTCCTCTCGACTTCTTTTAAGCTGTCCCAGGCTTAGGTGCTACTTTTAGGGCTGAAATGCTTCGTGAATTACTCTTAGCAAACAATATTAGGAGTCCTAAAGTTAGGAGTGACACGCCCATTATCTTTAGGAGTTGCTCCTAAATTCGCCAGTTAGGAGCTACTTTTAGCCTTAACATTCTTTGTGAATACGACCCCAGATCTTCTGTTTGAGTCATTTAGGAGTGAGAATCACATGAAGGTGTTTGTCATGAGATACTTAATGGAAACCATTACACTAGCGATCAGACGTGTGGAATCAATATGATTTATTGGAGAGTCTCTTCTGCTCAGCAAGGCTGCATTTATTTGATCAAAAATACTGTAAAAATTGTGTAATATTATGAATATTTAGTAAAGTGTAATTTATTCCTGTGATCAAAGCTGGATTTTCAGCATCATTACTCCAGTCTTCAGTGTCACATGATCCTTCAGAAATCACTCTAATATGAGGATCTGATGCTCAAGAAACATTTATGATTATTATCAGTGTTGAAAATGGTGTGGAAACCGTGATACATTTTATTTTTCATGATTGTTTGATGAATAGACAGTAAAAAAAAGCATTTATTTGAAAAATAATCTTCTGTAACATTTTAAATCTCTTTACTGTCACTTTTGATCAATTTAATGAATCCTTGCCCAGTAAAAATATTAATTTACTCTACAACAAACTTTTGAATGGTAGAAAAACATTGAATGAGCAGCAAATCATCACATTAGAGTGTGTGTTTGTGTGTGTCTGTGTATGAGTGAGTGTGTGTGTGTGTGTGTGTGTGTGCGTTGTCACCTTCTAGCTGGAGAGCCGGATTTGGACCTCCCGACTGAACCAGACCTACAGAAACAGAAGCTCACCATCAACACACACCCATGTGACCGATGTGTTCGCTTATGAACTGTGTGTTTAAACGTGTCACCTGACCGGCTGTGATATTGTGTTACCTGTTCCTGGGAGCGGAGCCGGATCGGGAGCGAGAGCGGGATATGGACCTGGACCGGTCAAAGAAAAAATCTACTCAAATTACAGAACCAAACGCCTCAGAGACACAATGAGTACCTTTACATGCGATTATAACGAGAGTTTGGCAATATTGCGATTTAAAACTTTTCCCACTCTGCCTGAAGTGTGCATGTCACACACCTGGAGCGTTTGGGCGTCACAGATCTGGAGCGTCTGGGAGAACCAGAGCGAGAACGACGAGGAGAGAAAGATCTGGACCTGAGACAGGGATGAGACATGCATTTACAGCACAGATGTGAAAGCTCACACACACACACACACACACACACACACACACACACACACACACACTCACTCCCTCACACACACACACACACACACACACACACACCCACTCACACACACACACATAATTTCTCACTCACATACACGCACGCACACACACACACCTTCTCCCTCTGCTGCGGCTGCGAGAGCGCCCGTATCTCCTCCCTCTGGACCGAGAGCGAGAGTGTGAACGGGATCGAGACCTGAGCGAGTGTGTGAGATGTGACACAGGGAGGGAACAAAGGAGAGAGAGTGTGTGTCAGCGTGATGTAAAGAACCGGCCGAACAGATTAACTGACTCATGTGACCCTCACTGACCTCAACTGAACTAAACAATCACATTACAGATTAACATTACAGGTACAGTAGTGGACAGGGCTGGGCCATATAACAGCGCTTTTACATTTACACAACATCTGCGTCTCAAACTAATCACTCGATGCAAGTCTGATGCTAACGAATGACAAAAAAAAACATTACAAACATTTTTTTTTTTTAATTACTTGAAATAGTAAAATAAATGTTTCTCGTTTGAATTGTTTGACTTGAAAAAAAAAAAAAAAAACTATAGATATATTTTAAAAATATGCCAAAAACACAAGACCATTTAAACAAATAAAAAAAAAAGAATAAAAATTATTAGTTTTTATTCATTTTTTTTTTGATTTTTGTTTAAATTTTCTCATTCAGTATTTCAATGATATTACACACTGATCAACGTTAAAAATGTTGCTAAATAAGTTTTAGAATACAAATGTATTCTTATTAATTGAATTTCTCATTTTCATTGTTTAACTTGATATAATGAAAAAACTAAAATTAACCTAAAATACATAAAATTCAATAAATTTATAAAAAAAATATTATAGTATATCAATGATAGAACACACTGATCAACAAAATAAGTTTTAGAATATAAAAATATTTTTGTTAATTACTTTGCAGTTACATTGGTGAAAAACTGTGAAAATATTTTTTATTTATATATTTTTTCAATTAATTTACTCCAAGATTATTAACTAAATAAATATTTTACTTTTTGCAATACATTTGTTCAACCCAACTGGTTAAAATGATGATTCCTCTGATTTAAAATAAAAATAAAAATCTAATTTCCGTGCAAAAAAACAAATGATTACAGCAATATATCTAGACGCTCATGGAGTGTTATATCGCCCAGCCCTAGAACTCAGTTCTCTAAAAAGCATCCAATAGTTCTTTAAAAAAATGTCTACAGCTTTAAACATTACGACTGATTTGAGTTCAGGCAATGGCAATGATATACAGAGAGACACATTAATTGGTACTTGAAATAAACCTTGCAACTTTGCAGGTCGACCCTCTTTGGAACCGAGGTCTAGCAGATCTAGACGATCTAGAAGTATCTATCATCAGCCGACCTCTGCATCTAGTCGTTCTCTTGGATTTCTAACGATGACATTGCATCGACAGCCAAATCGCTTGATTGAGACTTGATAGAAGTGTGCAAGGCGCTTTTTCTAGACGGGATCGTGGTCTGCCGAGGTCTCGATGCTCTCTTTATCAAAAGCATGGGCACAAATCACTAGCCAAATTTACTCGGATTGGCGCTCTCATCAGGTTTGGGTTGGGGGGAGGGGCTATGAATAGTTAAGTAGCAGTGGGAGGAGCCTCAGCGAAGGGGGCGTGGCTGCTCGTGCCCCGTCATAGCAGGCGATCAAAAGTGTGGGATTTGCTAGATGCCTCATGAAATCGTAAAGGATCGTGACTCTCTGAATCAAACGATGAAACCTGAAAGGTTTTGACCAGGTCAGTCGTTAAATGTTAAATCCCAAAGAACATTGGAGAAAACATCAGATCAGAAAACAATAAAACATCCCCCCTCCAAACCCACAAAATCAACACAAACAACTACACAGGAAATCAAGCAGACAGAGAGAGAAGAGAACAATATAACAGGGAAACAGCAGTGACAGTGTTATAGATCAACAGGTTGTGTGTGTTCAGATCCCACTAGCTGTACCTGCTCCGGCGCCGGCGGCTGTAGCGGTGGCAGTCGTACGCGTAGTGGCCCTTCTCGCCGCACTCGTAGCAGCGGTCGCTCGGGTCGAAGGGCCGGCGGGTCGGCGGACGGTCGTATCGGGAACGCCGTGGCATTCCGGTGGACAATTCCACACGCGTTCGAGAGCCGCAGATCACACTGAAACAAATCACTCAATCAACTCGCGTTTATTTGTGGAGCGCTTTTAACAGTGACTGATGTTCTCATGTTCCTTTAGTTTAACTTGATGTACTAAAATAACTAAAACTTAGACCTGCACAATTAATTGTTAAAAGATGGCGATCTCGATTTAAAAACCCACGCGATCTTATTCCTACATGACAGCGATTCGACTCTATCTGTTAAACCTTTGATAAGTTCGATCACAGCGAACATTCAGATCTGAGTTCTGATCCAGAGAGAGCCGTTGTCATGTGTAGATATGAAACAGCTTCACTAACACACAGAATTATTATTTCATCATTCAGATTATCACAAAAGTTCTGGATAAACAAATGCTAATTATGCTAGAGATCAAAATAGAGCGAATCAATTTTTGAAGCTTGATGCTTCAGATAAAGATTGTATCAGTTTCATCGTTACACCAGTAGGCGGCGACAAGTGACTGTCATACATATATTTATCATTGAATCATTCACTCAAGAGATTCGATCAAAAACGCAGATTCATCCAGTAATGAAACAAGTGAAGTCTTTACGAGTGAGTCATTGAATCATTCACTCAAAAGATTCGATCAAAAACGCAGATTCATCCAGTAATGAAACAAGTGAAGTCTTTAAGAGTGAGTCATTGAATCATTCACTCAAAAGATTCGATCAAAAACGCAGATTCATCCAGTAATGAAACAAGTGAAGTCTTTAAGAGTGAGTCATTGAATCATTCACTTAAAAGATTCGATCAAAAACGCTGATTCATCCAGTAATGAAACAAGTGAAGTCTTTAAGAGTGAGTCATTGAATCATTAATTTAAGAAATTTGTTAAAAAACGCTGATTCATCCAGTAATGAAACAAGTGAAGTCTTTAAGAGTGAGTCATTGAATCATTCACTCAAAAGATTCGATCAAAAACGCAGATTTATCCAGTAATGAAACAAGTGAAGTCTTTAAGAGTGAGTCATTGAATCATTCACTCAAAAGATTCGATCAAAAACGCAGATTCATCCAGTAATGAAACAAGTGAAGTCTTTAAGATTGAGTCATTGAATCATTAATTTAAGAAATTTGTTAAAAAACGCTGATTCATCCAGTAATGAAACAAGTGAAGTCTTTATGAGTGAGTCATTGAATCATTAATTTAAGAAATTTGTTAAAAAACGCTGATTCATCCAGTAATGAAACAAGTGAAGTCTTTGAGTGAGTCATTGAATCATTCACTCAAGAGATTCGTTCAAAAACACTGATTCATCCAGTAATGAAACAAGTGAAGTCTTTATGAGTGAGTCATTGAATCATTCACTCAAGAGATTCGATCAAAAACACTGATTCATCCAGTAAAGATACAATTGAAGTCTTTATGAGTGAGTCATTGAATCATTAATTTAAGAAATTTGTTAAAAAACGCTGATTCATCCAGTAATGAAACAAGTGAAGTCTTTATGAGTGAGTCATTGAATCATTCACTCAAAAGATTCGATCAAAAACGCAGATTCATCCAGTAATGAAACAAGTGAAGTCTTTATGAGTGAGTCATTGAATCATTCACTCACGAGATTCGTTCAAAAACACTGATTCATCCAGTAAAGAAACAAGTGAAGGCTGCTTCCAAAATCGCATACTTCCCTACTATATATTAGGCGAAAATATGACAAAAAAAGTATGACTGAATTTACAGTCCTCATAAAAGAGTAGGCAAAAAGTACAGAATGACCTATTACTTCCGGTGAGATTCTAAAGTGTGCATACGATGGACACTTTACTATCCCATGAGGCCACGGGAGAGGATGTATGAATGGCAACTGACGCTGGTCACATGAAAATGACAACATGGCGACAATAGTACGTCCGGATTCCATTCATACTACACACACTCATGCTATATAGTATATAGAACGCACCTTTTTAGCAGTCGTGAATTACTTATTCAAAATAAGTACCTACTCAAGAGAGTATGCGATTTCGGACGCAGCCGGTGTCTCTACGAGTGAGTCATTGAATCGTGACTCCGCCCACTCACTTGCCATCGAGGCCTCGCACAGCGTCCTCAGCATCTCTGGGATCCTCGAACTCCACGAAGGCGAATCCCGGAGGATTGCGAGCGATCCACACGGTCCTCAGCGGTCCGTAATAACCGAACGCCCGCTCCAGCTCACCCTTACCTGCCCCGGTGCCCAGGTTACCCACGTACACCTTCGTTTCTTAAAGAGAAAAGGACATTTAACACCTGTCATCTGTCAATGAAATAAAGAAATAACCACGGTTTTACCATACCGTGACACAAGAGACTAATGTTCAATAAACAGAATTCTGCGGCTAAAAGGGGAAAGTCTTGAATTCAAACCACAATTCACAACACAAACAGGATTTCAATAATATATTATATTATATATAAATGGTGAAATTAGAAACATTTTGACAGGAGACGAACTCAGACATTTCAAATAAGCACATATTGAGCAGTGTTATTTATAAACTTATTACTATTTTGAATTAGCTTTTATTTTTATATTTTCAGTTAAGTGTTAGTCATATTTTTAAGTGCTTTTGTCTTTTTATTGTTTTTTATATTTCTATTTAGCTTTAATTTATTTATTTTAGTCTTAGTAACTTTAGTACTTTAGTAAGTTTTTCATATTATATTTGATTTCGTTTCAGCTTAATTTAAATTCAAGAATGAATTTTAATAGTTTTAGTCAACAAAATCAACTTTATAGACACACTTACGGTTTCAATTGAACGGTTTTAGCGTCTAAATCTACAAACTTAAATGATCATTTCAAATCTGAAATACAGAGCAAACTTTAATAAAAACAAAACAGAAATAAAACGACACATGAATGAACATCTTCACGTTAACCTATAACCCAACAAACCGACAATTATTCAAAGTATGAATCCAAATAACGTTGTGATTATTACTATTACTAGTTTTATTATTAATTATCATGATTACTATTATTATTAATCGGTGTTCGCGAGGGCGCCATTACAGTTAGCAGCTCGTGCTAAAACACAACACATCTTTTCAAGAACCAGACATGTTTAATACATGAGATGAAGCATTCTGCCTCCAGGCTTGTTTTATTCGTGAATTATTCGTGAATTATAGCACTCACCACCTGCGTGTCGGCCGTGTCGCGACATAACGCGAAAAAATGAAATCCTGACAGCAACAAACAACAGCCTGTCAAACGACTACTCGCCTGCGCATGCGCATGCGCAAACTCACGCAGCCCCCGCAAAAAAACTACATTTCCTATGATTCTCATGAAGGAAATAACGGCCTGAGTCAGCCAACCAATCACACGCTCGTTTACGATAGTGACGTCACACGTGTACAGCGTCCACACACGCCAAACTCCAGTGGAGATGAAGTCGCCGATTAAGTTGATTAACGCTGATTAAGTGATTAGTGGTTCGCGGAGATGCTGCAGTGGAGGGACAGGAGTCCTCAGCAGTGGCAGGAGTTCGTCAATCAGGAGGTTTGTGTAACCGCGAACGATCAGCAGCGCTTCGAGGGACGCGTGTTCACGGTGGACCCCGTTTCTGCCAGGTAAACATCAGAAGATAACAACTACAAAACAATTATGCAACTAAAGTACTTGAAACCGAATATGATTGTTTTTTTGTTTTGTTTCCTGGTCACGCTAGTTAATAAGAACGCTACGCAACTGTTCAACGTTAGTTCATGTTGGCTCAGGCCCATTAAATAATTTTAATATTGCAATAGAAAATGCTGAAATACCGGTAAGATTAAGTGCTTTTGAAGTGTTGTAACGTTGGATCATTTTATTAATTTAGAGAACTAATGGAAACCTTGTTGTGAAGTGTTACCGATTTTCTTTATGGGTGAGTTAATTTGTATATGTTTTAATTTTAATGGTTTCCCGGATAGCAACATAGTCAGTGTCGGCCCAGATCCGGTACATGAGGATAAAACGCGTACCAGATGTGCGCTGGATCTGGGCCGACTGTCTGGGTTATAAATGCTATATACACATTTATAACTTAATTTAAAATGTAGTCACAAAATAACAGTATTTAAATATTTATTTACAAATGTTGCTGTGACCGGTCTCAGTGGATCCTTTTGAAAGACTGATGACACATTTTAACGGTCTTCAGCAGTGTAAATACTGCAAAAGTATTTTATATTGTAATTTGTTTCAAATTTATAACACTATACTTTTTAGTTTAGTTAGTTACTGTCACGTGACCTACCGGCGTCAGTGGACCAATGACTCACTCTGCCTGTTCCTCTGGTAGATCATATTTATCTATCCATCACCCAAAAGTCAGAATTAGTTTTCCTCCACTGTTCATAGGCTTGAGCCTCCATGTAAAAGCTAATGCTGGGAGATTTTGTGTTTAATCTTCATTGTATGCGTTTGAAATATAGAGTTGGGTTCTGTTTTAATGTACCTAAAATAATACAAATTTAATATACAGGTTTGTGGCTCTTAATTTCTTTTTATTAATTAACCACTTGTAAACCTATGGTCACTGTTCTTTTTTTTATAAATATAGGATTTGTATTAAATCAATATTCATTGAGTCGAATCAAAATCGAATTTAGAATCGGAATTGAATTGAGAGCTTGCGAATCGAAACATTGAATCGATACCCAGCGTGAATCATCTCAAATTGTGTTGGTTTGTTCATTTATTGTTGTTCATATTGTGTTGGTTTGTTTCCCAGTTTTAAAATCGGTTAATGCAATTCATATTTTTTTTCAAGTAGTACAAGCATTTTATTAGTTTCAAATGCATTTGTCATTATTTTTCCTCCATAGAAGTATTCGAGTCGATTACTCGAGTCGATTAGATTTCGGACACAGTATTTGATTCAAATGAATCATTTGCTTTTTGAATCAAAGTGTGAATCGCCTCATATCGTGTTGTTTTGTCGATCGCAGTGTGGTGCTGGTGAGTTTCCCGGAGACGAAGCGTCCATCGGTGAAAGTGGTTCTGGGTCACGCGGTGACAGACGTTCAGATCCTCGCGAGCGGAACGAAGGAATCGGAGAGTCGGATGAAGAGCTTGTTCCTGCCGGACAGAACGCAGGTCCTCAGCGCCGACGAGCTGAAGTCTCGGAGGGAGAACCTGCGCGTGTGGCTGGAGAAGAACCGAGTCCCGGTGACTGAAGACGGGGATGTTCTTCGTGTGGCGAGTGTGTTGAGCATCAGCGCCCCCTACAGCACTGGAGACTGCAACTGCGCCAACGAGATCATTCTGGCCCGAGTTCAGAGTCTAGTCGAGAGCATCCCTGGAGAACACACTTCACTCGCACAAACCTGAGTCTTTATTCTGACAGAGATGAATCCACTTGTTCTCAAGGTCTGAGAGTGTTCATTAAGAGGAGATGTTAATGCATGATGTGAGAGTCAAACAGCATTTCTCAGCTACATTATGTAAATATTTACGTTTTTGATTCTTCATGTAACATTCAAAGTTCCTGTGTTTGCTCATGTTATAATAAATGTTTCCTGATTAATGCATGAAACTCCTATGCATCGCAGGTTAGTAGTGTTGGCACTAACGGTAAATAAATGTTGAATTTTCTGAATGAATGTTGAAATCTAAAAATGTTGAATATGGATTATTGAATTTTTAATATTCACAGCTTTAAACCAATATGCTCAATGTAAAAATTTGAAAAGATTTTCAGTCGAATTTGTGGAAGAGAGTTTGTGAAGCGAAATTAAACTAACCGAAAATTGCCTTAAGAATACTATAGGTTGCATTTTTAAACAGACTGAATATTTTTTAGGTTAAATCTGAAAGTTGAATATGGATTATTGAATTAATATTCACAGCTTAAAACCAATATGCTCAGAATGTAAACATTTGGTTACTTACTGCATTCTGCCTATTATTACGCACCATTCGTATTCTAAAACTAGATTTATTGAGGCTCAGTTTATCAGCAAAATGATCCGAGCTTCAAAACACAAGATCAATGTGAACATTTATGTCTTCCTTCCCTGATGTTTAAAATTTTTATTTTGAGCTGATGCAGAAAACGCATTCCTAGAGTCTTCAGTTCGCCTTGTTTCAAGTTGCTTTGAAGGGCTGATACATCAGGAATCATTTTCTTGGTCTTTTGAGGTTGTACAGTAAACATGCTTTTATACTTACTTCCATGATCATCTCTCTTTAGTGTGTAATGTTGCAGTTTCATCACTCTATATCAGCGTCAGTGTTTCTGAACTCCTGAAACGCCTCCATTGTAGTCTTGTGTTTGTTCCCGGAAGAAACTCATCACAATATTCCTCATTATAATAATTAATGCGCAGAATAAAGGGGCGGGGCCTGGTGGAGTTAGTTAGTAGTGTGTTTAACTGGCCGTTATGGAAAGGGGCGGGACATTTCCCAAACACACTCGAAGCGCTCGACCAATCACAACACACTGCTCCAGCCGACCAATCAGAGCACAGTGTGCTTTTCAGGAGGAGGGGCTTCACAGAGACAGGAAGTAAACAGAGCGTTACTGACAGACTGGGAAGAGAGGAGCCGCAACAATGTCCCAAAAAAACAAAACCAAGCATTTGTTTCAAGTATTTTTTATGGTTTTACTTAAGTATAACCCTGAAGAACACTAATGAAAATAATATAAAATTAGAATAAACAACTTTTCAACGGCAGAAATATAACTCTTCCCACATTTTTTTTTTTTTTTGTGTGTGGCCAATCAAAATCTTAACTCATCTTCCTCTTACCAAATCACAATTGTGTATCAGAAATACACAAGGTCAAAGAAAATACTGGTATAGTCTTGTTGTGTGAGGTGAACACCGGCTGCCTGTCATGATGATTTTGCAGTGTTTGATCATTTTAAGGGCATTTTTGTTACTTGATGTGTTAAAGCAGATGTAC
>CM060601.1:39835508-39845508 GCA_030578255.1 Tiaroga cobitis
TAATGTGTTTATTGTCTTTAATAATGCTTGAAATGTACATTAGTTAGACTAGTTGTTGTTCTATGGTGTTTTTAAACCGCAGGCACACACAAGTATTCTTCAGCATGTTGATTTTTCTTCATGATATTCAACATATACAATTAAATGTTTTGCAATAAGAATAAATGTGTTTTTTTTTACCTCATTGAAATCGAAATTAAGAATGGGAATCGATAAGCAGAATCAAAATCGTTCAAATTCAAACGATACCCAACCCTAGTAAAAAGCCCTTCTTTCCACAGGATGTGATGTCACAGAACACACACACACACACTACGCCGTCTGCACAGACTGATGACGTGACAGAGCATGAGAGTTGTGTGATATACTAACGTGGGCCGTGTGGAAGAGTGACCGGAGCGAAAATACTGTCGCTGTCTGTCGGGAATCAGGAGGAAACACAAGAGAAGGAGTCAGACCTGATCAGCCGATGCCAGAGCAGCGTTAGTGCATGATGCTGCTCACATGATGCTGAATCACATGGTTAGTTGAAGTTGAGCTTTACTGGAGTAACTCATGGAGATGATGCTAATGGAAGAGTTAAAGGTGCAGTGTGTCGTTTCTGCAGCGCGAGGATGCGGACAGTGTTTGTGTTGTGTGTGTCAGATGATCGACATTCTGCAAGCACTTCAATTATGCAACATATTGTTGCTCATATTCAGTGGCTGAAATTTCTGTGCAGAGTTAATTATTATCATGGTGTAGTTTCTCAGACTCCATTGTGTGTGTGTGTGTGTGTGTGTGTGTGTGTGAGAGTGTGTGTGTCGTGCTGGAGTGAAAGGGGCTGGACGGAGCCTGTGTGTGTGTGTGTGTGTGTGTGTGTGTGTGTGTGTGTGTGTGTGTGTGTGTGTGTGTGTGTCGTACTGGAGTGGAAGGGGCTGGACGGAGCCTGTGTGTGTGTGTGTGTGTGTCGTACTGGAGTGGAAGGGGCTGGACGGAGCCTGTGTGTGTGTGTGTGTGTGTGTGTGTGTGTGTGTGTGTGTGTGTGTGTGTGTGTGTGTGTGTGTGTCGTACTGGAGTGGAAGGGGCTGGACGGAGCCTGTGTGTGTGTGCGTGTGTGTGTCGTACTGGAGTGGAAGGGGCTGGACGGAGCCTGTGTGTGTGTGTGTGTGTGTGTGTGTGTGTGTCGTACTGGAGTGGAAGGGGCTGGACGGAGCCTGTGTGTGTGTGTGTGTGTGTGTCGTACTGGAGTGGAAGGGGCTGGACGGAGCCTGTGTGTGTGTGTGTGTGTGTGTCGTACTGGAGTGGAAGGGGCTGGACGGAGCCTGTGTGTGTGTGTGTGTGTGTGTCGTACTGGAGTGGAAGGGGCTGGACGGAGCCTGTGTGTGTGTGTGTGTGTGTGTCGTACTGGAGTGGAAGGGGCTGGACGGAGCCTGTGGAGAGTCGAACACACTGCAGGCGTCGGTGGAGCTGCAGGTGGAGGCGGGTGGAGGCGTCAGGGGGGTTCTGGGAGAGTTCGGGGCGGACGCGGCGCTGTTCTCCGTCTCGCTGTCCGGGATGCGGCTGTAGCTGATCTTCCGAGGCTCGTTCTGTAACGGCGTCGGGTGGCGCATCGTCCCGGGCCGAACGGTGGACGGGCGAACGCCAGGAGACTTCAGAGGACAGCTGTACTTCTTCGGCTGCGAGGGGAGAACAACATCAGTTATCGATCACTAAACCTCAGATGGTTTCATAAAAATAGATGCACTTTTATGATGGACAGATGCACAATAATAATTAAAAAAGGACTTGCACTGTGTTTGTGTTTTCATATATTAAGGAGGTTGAGGAGATTCCCCCCTTCTGTGTAAAGTGCTTTGAGTGCCGAGAAAAGCACTATATAAATGTAATGAATTATTTATTATTATATATATACTGTACATAAATCCACTTCTATATATATCTGCTGCTAGTTTCTATGAAGTTTATGAGCAGCAGCTTTGTCATTACAGTAGCAGAAATATCTATATAAATACAGTCTTTGGCCTGAGTCCACCTGATTTCCCATGAACACACTCCTCAGAACAGAACGTCACAGTTACACAAGTGAACTCAGGCTTAGATTGTAGATCTGCACTATTCTGGTTCACATCCTTAAGCACTTTGCGGTTTAATACGGAGCGCGGACGCTCAGATCAGGTGAACATGCGGTCACAGGCTCTCGTGTGTGTGTGTGTGTGTTGTGTAACCGCTCTCAGGAGTCAGACTTACGAATCGAGGCAGAGTGCGAGCGTTACGAGGCTCGATCTCCAGAGATTTGTTGAACAGATAATCGGCGAACTCCTTCTCCGTCATGTCCTCCATCGGGTTCAGGTTCTCAAAGAACTTCTGCAACATCAACGGAATAAAAAAAACGCCACGTTTACTTCAGTTCTGCAGAATTCATTCAAAAGTTGGGAATAATTAAGATTTTTTGTATGTCTTCTGCTCACCAAGACTGCATTTATTTGCTCAAAAATACAGTGAAAATTGTGAAATATTTTTAAAATGTGAATATACAGTAAAGTGTAATTTATTCCTGTGATCAAAGCTGAATGTTCAGCATCATTACTCCAGTCTTCAGTGTCACATGATCCTTCAGAAATCACTCTAATATGAGGATCTGATGCTCAAGAAACATGTATGATTATTATCAGTGTTGAAAACTGTCATATTTTTCTGCAAACTGTGATGCATTTTATTTTTCAGGATTTTTCTGATGAATAGAAAGTTAAAAAGAACAACATTTATTTAAAAAAAAAACGTTTTGAAACATTATAAAATGTCTTGACTGTAACTTTTGAACAATTTAATGAATCCTTGCTGAATAAAAGTGTTAATTTCTTAATATACCCCAGACTATTTAAAGTAACATGCGTGTGTTATCTCCTCTTACATAGAGATGTTGGAAAGGGTAGTTTATGTGATGTGTTTATGTGTCTGTCTCTGTTAAACCGAGAATGTTTTATTACAGTACTTTTTAAATATTAAATCTTTATATTATGTATGGTCTCAGTCAGGACAGTGCAATACTTCGATATGGAGGTAATCCTCTGTATTGTGTTTGTTTGCTGACTGTCCTTCGTTTACTGTACCTTCTCAAAATCTATTTATTGTGTGTAGTTTAGTTAGTTCTTCTTTTATGTTGACTTTTTTAAATGTTGACTCAAGTGTTGTGTCTCTGACCCGTATTTCGCTCTCCACACGTAGGCAGTACGGCTGGTTCTGGTACTGCTGGATTTCTCCGGTGATTTCCGCCACTTTCCGCCGTTTGCTGAAGTTGATCAGCTCTTTGCCGTGTCTCTTCAGGAAGTCCGGATTTCCTTCCTCAGTTTTTAGGATATTTGTTAAATAGATCCCTAAAGGGAGCAGATCACATGTGCATCAAACACACAGTCTCATCAGAAACAGTGTCATGTGTGAACGAGGGAACCGCACGTACCGAAGAAGGGGACGCAGGGAGGGTTGATGGACCTGAGTTTAGCCAGATATTTCTTATAGTGATCTTCACTGAGTTCATGAGCTTCCTCCAGAGTCTTCTTCTGTCTGCTTGGGATTTGCTGAAACACAATCACATGCAGGATGAGTTACATCATATTATGCCCAATTTAGACATTTGCAAAAGTCTTGATGTTGTTTTCAGGCTCTACTAGAACATGTTGATTATTCTCCTCATATTCTCCATTGTTGCGGCTCCTCTCTTCCCAGTCTGTCAGTAACGCTCTGTTTACTTCCTGTTTCTATGAAGCCCTGAAAAGCACACTGTGCTCTGATTGGTCGGCTGGATCAGTGTGTTGTGATTGGTCGAGCGCTTCGAGTGTGTTTGGGAAATGTCCCGCCCCTTTCCATAACCACCAGTTTAACACACTACTAACTAACTCCACCAGGCCCCGCCCCTTTATTCTGTGTATTCATTTAATTATTATAATGAGGAATATTGTGACGTGTTCGTTCCCGGAAGAAACTCAAGACTACAATGGTTCAACTATTTTTTTTATTTTTTACATTTTATTTAATACATTTTTAACATACTTGTTTTTATAATAGTTTATAATTATATATTGTGTTTATCTATTTTGTTTCATAATTTATTATTTATTTTATTTACTTTTCATTAGGGGTGGAACGGTACACAGAAGTCCCGGTTCGGTTCAGACATCACGGTTCGGTACGCTTCCGGTACAATGGAGGGAAAAGCAAATGCAGAAGGCATTGTATTTTTTAAATAAGTTTTATTAATAAAGGCATAGAACCAGTTTATTTGTAGTGCACTGACAATAGTTTTATATAATTAGTTTATTAATTAAATTAATAAAAAGACAAAAAGACCTTGCGATATGTTTGGTAATTGTACCTGAATTAATTTTAAATTATTTTGCTATTTTAGATCAATATATTTGTTTTCCTTAATTTTAATTAACATTATTAATTGACAATGTAACATTATTCTCATCTGAATTACAAATAATGGATTTCTGTATAAAATAATACTACCATTAAAAACACATTCGATCACATTTAATCAATGTAGAGTGTGTGACATTAGCGCTCCGAGGACAAGAAATGAAAACCAATGCGATATGATGAATGTCCAAAAGATGCGACCCACAGACTGTTTTGAAATGGAGTTGGATAAATATGTTTTGCTTTTAAAACAGTGTGTGTGTGTGTGTGTGATTTTAGTTGGGTGACAGTTGTAGGTTACAGTTTGACAAGAGTTTACAGTGTGACAAAAGCACAATGTTGTGTTTTATTGCAAGTGTACACAAATATAAGTAAACACTTTGCAGGTTTAATGATCTGAACAAAATGACGGAGAATGTTTTTTATGTTTCCACTGTTCGATCGCGCCCGCCCGCCTCTCTCTCTCTCTCTCTCTCTCACACACACACACACTCCAGCAATTGCAATCTTGACATCGCAGCCTGTTCATTATGCGGTCACACCAAAACGCGAATAGAGTGTCAAATTCGCGTCTAGTTCGACGCTAGTCCAAAGCGAATAGGACGCGTGTATAAAGCCAACGTTTGAAGAGAACGCGCGTTCAGAGCTAAGCCGATGGTACAGATTATGTGTCCCTAAAGAACCCGCGTATCTAACAGTAGTTCCGCATTACATTAATTAATTTGCACGCGAGTTTTATTCATTTTTATACCGTGTATTCTCCGTGTAAATTCGCGCACCGAACCGTGACGCCCGTACCGTTTCGGTTCAATACGAATACATGTACCGTTCCTACTTTTGATGCATTTTTATTTCATATTTTGTTTTACTAATTTATTATTTGTATGCTGTTTTTATTTACTTTTGATGCATTTAGCATTTTATTTGAAAAAGGCCATAATGTGACCGCGTTCAGCACACAGAACGACAGTGTTTTCTTTTTTAAATATGACCCCTTAGTTAGCTTTCAAAAGCACAAATTACGTTATTGTTGTTGTTGTTTTTTCTCAGACAACAGCCAACTTGGATTCCAAGTGAGACATTTTATTCATTGCACACACATTGAAAACCTCCCTGTATGCTTTAATTGAAGAGGTCATTATGTACCTTGAGGATTCTGGGTAAAGTGGGCGGGTCTTTCTCTCTGTGCTTCAGGAATAACCTCTTACGGCTGCACACTTTGGAAGCCGTTCTCCTGCTCAAACAGCAGCGTCACACACACGTACCTCAGCGGTGTTGCAAGCGCGCTCACCTCGAAGGTGTGGTCGAGCCTGTAGACGGGCGAGGAGTTCATGGCGCTCACCACCTCCAGAACACCGTTGAAGTTGTTGAGCTCCTGAAACACTTGCAGGATCTCGATGATTCTCGAGATGACGGACACGCGCTCCTCAACGTTCTCTGTCTCTACGATACACCTGAGAGACGACAAGAAAAACCGCTAGAAACTCGCTCGCTCGCTCACTCACTCACTCACTCACACACACACCCACCGACACTCTCAATCTATCAGACACACACACACACACACACACACACACACACTCACACTCACACACACACACACACACACACACACACACACACACACTCTCAGTCTCTCTCACACACACACACACACACACACACACACACACACACACACACACACACACACACACACACACACACTCTCTCTCACACACACACTCACACACACACTCTCACTCTCTCTCTCACACACACACACACACACACACACAGACACACACTCTGAGTTAAACTCGAGGGAGTGTGTCGTACTTCTCGAACCACAGCGTGAGGTTGGTGGTGTGGCGGATCATTCTCAGCAGGTTCGGAGAGTTGATCTCTTTGTCTTCTCTCGTCCAAACGCTTCCCACCAGTTCTGACGGCTGCACCGCCCTACAGGTGAAAGGTCAGAGGTCACACACACACTATTGCTTTTGTGCAAAACCACTAAAAAAAGGGCAGCAGTTCCACCTCAAAATCATGATCTAGGACTTTACAACTAAAAAAAAATTGTTTTGTATATTAAAATCCCCCTGTGGTAAAAATCCAGCGTTTAATGTTGTTTATGTGTGTATGTGGTGTTTTTAATCCGCTTTA
Source organism: Tiaroga cobitis (assembly GCA_030578255.1). NCBI lineage: Eukaryota > Metazoa > Chordata > Actinopteri > Cypriniformes > Leuciscidae > Tiaroga > Tiaroga cobitis. Next base: position 39,842,052 of record CM060601.1, read on the forward strand.
AGACACACCGTGTGTAAGTTCATAAGTCGACAGCATTGCTGAGTATTTCCTGCTTAAAACTGCAGTGAACCAAAGACAGTCTCAAACACACGGTTTGAAATCGCTGGTGTTTCTGACGTCACAAACGACCTTGTAACCAATCAGATCAACGTGTGATCGTCAACCAGTGGATCTCTGAGCTGAGTGAGTGAGTGGAGGCGGGGCTCATCTGCATATTCATAGAACCACGCACACTAAATGAGGCAAGGGTGTCAAGATACATTCAAGCCATTTTAAGACATTTTTCAAGGAAAAAACTTTAAATATGTCATTTTGTGATCAAAGATGAGTTTTAAGGGATACAATTATAGATTACAGGGGGATTTTAAATATGCAAATTATGGATCATCTAATTAAATATGCACTAAATTGCATAAAATTCCAGCACAGAAATCTGAACATCGGATAAACCCAGATTCATTATTCTCTTTTGATTTTGTCGACAAAGTTTTTTCCAGAAGAGATTTTGTATTTCTCTTTTCATCATAAATCAGAAAACACTGTCAACAGACAGAAATAAATATGTTTTTAAGATTTGAAAAGTCCTATAAATCAGGTGAATGATATATAAACAAACCTTCAGAATACAGATATGAATAAAACTGTAAAGTTTAGTGTGTATTTACTGTAATGAAGTCAGAATCTCCGAGCTGTTGTGTGTGTGTGTGTGTGTGTGTGTGTGTGTGTGTGTGTGTGTGTGTGTGTGTGTGTGTGTGTGCGCGTGTGTGGTTTGGTTCAGTGTTTTGGGAGACGGGTGCGCAGAACGGCCTCATGGGAAACGGAGCTGAGGTGGTGACCTTGGGTACGACACTCATTGCCTGTTCCCACAGAGGTGAAGGGAAGTGTGTCTGTGTGTGTGTGTGTGTGTGTGTGTGTGTGTGTGTCACAGCTGGACTCTATTGTGTTAAACTGCCCCATTTTCTGTGCAGAGAGTTGCCAACGGAGCAGAAAATAAAAATACAAACAGGAAATCCAGCCTTTTCCCTTATAAAAAAACAAAACAAAATTAAAATACTGAACGAGAACAGAACTAGCAGAAATGGTCATTTAAGGCTTGGGTTTGACACACGTTTAACACACAGGAAAATAACGATAACAATATAGTTTTAAAAATTGGTTCTAAATATAAAAGAATAGCAGAGTTCACATCAGAACTGTTACGAGAACGGCATCGAGCGAATCACTTTCAGAGTGACGTTTCTTTCCATATGCCTGATTATTGTGTGTTTAAAACACAATCTGATCTGTGTGTGTCCGACTCTGTTTGTGTGTGTGAGAGAGTGTATGTATGAGTGTATGTGTGGGTATGTCTGTGTGTGAATTTGTGTATGAGTGTTTGTGTGTGTGTGAGTGTTTGTGTGTGTGAGAGTCTGTGTCTGAGAGTGTATGCGTGAGTGTGTGTAAATGTGTGTGTATGTGTGTGTTTGTGTGTGAGAGTGTGTTTGTGTGTGTGTGTGTGTGTAAGCGAGTGAGAGTTTGTTTGTGTGTGTGTGTGTGTGTGTGTGTGTGTGTGAGCTAGCGTTTGTGAGTGTGTGTGTGTGCGCGAGCGTTTGTGAGTGTGTGTGTGAGCGAGCGTTTGCGTGTGTGTGAGCTAGCGTTTGTGAGTGTGTGTGTGTGTGTGTGTGTGTGTGTGTGTGTGTGTGAGCGAGCGAGCGTTTGCGTGTGTGTGTGTGTGTGAGCGAGCGTTTGTGATTTGTGTGTGATTGTGTGTGTGTGAGAATGAATGAATGAAATCTGACCCGTTTTATTCATGCATGACTGACAAACATGCACCACATTAAGTTCATTAGTTTGTTAATATTAAAACTGTGTGGCTGGAAAATTTTATGCAATTCAAATGAAATATTTCTGAGTGTGTGTTTGCCATCATATGGGCAGTTCCATGATTCATTATGGTGCATTTCTATCATTCACCGTCTCCTGGCTGCTCACTTGTTAACAACATGATTCAGTCATATGATTGTAAGTGACTGTCGCGAGGGGTCACAGGTCAAAGGTCGCACCTGTAGAACTCTGACTCCAGGAGTGTGAGCTGCCGGGCGATCTCGATGGGGTGAAGGGTCATGAGGTCGAACTGGTCCGTCTGTCCCGCTTTACACAGGTGCCACTCGATGGCCGGCGGCGAGCTCTCGAACGTGATGTTGTGACTCGGGCCGTTCGCCTGCGCCTGCTTCTTCCTCTGGATGATCTTCGTGATCGACTCCACCCACTTCCTCATGGCTTTACCTGTGCACAGGTGAGAGGAGGCGGAGCTAAGCGGAGGCCTGAGTCGACACCGAGGGCTCACCTGTCAGCGTCGCCGCCACGTTCTACTCCATGTTTATTTTAATATTTCTGTTTTGTTGTTAAGTCCCGCCCACAGTGAAATATCATTGGCTCAGCATTCAATGTGGACAGAACAATCATGGGAATTAAATATGAATTATGGTCAGAACATATTCATACATTTTCTATGAAATTCATTTAATTTTTCACCAATTTCCATGTTTTTGGTTTTCATTTTTTTTATTCCGTTTTAATTTAATCTTAGAGATATCAAATCAATTGAAGTAATATAAATTGTTATAAAAAATTTGATTTATTACCATTTGAACAATAATTCCCTAAGAAATGTATTTTATGTTTCTTATTCTGAGTATTATTTTTTCTGGATTCCGTTTTTAATTCAATTTTAATAATCAACAAGGATACCAAATCTATTGAAGTAATAAAACTTGTATACAAATTTTATGATTTATTAATATTTTAACAAAAATAGTTGAGTATTCTGAGTATTATTTGTTCTGGATGCCATTTGAATAAAATTGTATTAATCAACAAGGATATCAAATCAATTTAAGTAATAAAACGTGTATAATTTAAAAAAAAATTTTTTTTATAATTTATTAACATTGTAATAGTTCCCTAAGAAATGTGCTTTATGTTTCTCATTCTGAGTATTATTTTTAGTGTAGTATTACACACATGGAGCTGAAGGCTCGTGTGTGTGTGTGATGATGGAGCTGAAGGCTCGTGTGTGTGTGTGATGATGGAGCTGAAGGCTCGTGTGTGTGTGTGATGATGGAGCTGAAGGCTCGTGTGTGTGTGTGATGATGGAGCTGAAGGCTCGTGTGTGTGTGTGATGATGGAGCTGAAGGCTCGTGTGTGTGTGTGATGATGGAGCTGAAGGCTCGTGTGTGTGTGTGATGATGGAGCTGAAGGCTCGTGTGTGTGTGTGATGATGGAGCTGAAGGCTCGTGTGTGTGTGTTGGAGCTGAAGGCTCATGTGTGTGTGTGATGATGGAGCTGAAGGCTCATGTGTGTGTGTGATGATGGAGCTGAAGGCTCGTGTGTGTGTGTGATGATGGAGCTGAAGGCTCGTGTGTGTGTGTGATGATGGAGCTGAAGGCTCGTGTGTGTGTGTGATGATGGAGCTGAA
>CM060601.1:39850508-39853008 GCA_030578255.1 Tiaroga cobitis
CTACACTCAGCTACACACACTACACTCAGCTACACACACTACACTCAGCTACACACACTACACTCAGCTACACACACTACAATCAGTTACACACACTACACTCAGCTACACACTACACTCAGCTACACACACTACACTCAGCTACACACACACACACACTACACTCAGCTACACACTACACTCAGCTACACACACTACACTCAGCTACACACACTACACTCAGCTACACACACTACACTCAGCTACACACACTACACTCAGCTACACACACTACACTCAGCTACACACACTACACTCAGCTACACACTACACTCAGCTACACACACTACACTCAGCTACACACACACACTACACTCAGCTACACACTACACTCAGCTACACACACTACACTTAGCTACACACACACACACTACACTCAGCTACACACTACACTCAGCTACACACACTACACTCAGCTACACACACTACACTCAGCTACACACACTACACACACTACACTCAGCTACACACACACACTACACTCAGCTACACACTACACTCAGCTACACACACTACACTCAGCTACACACACTACACTCAGCTACACACACTACACTCAGCTACACACACTACACTCAGCTACACACACTACACTCAGCTACACACACTACAATCAGCTACACACACTACACTCAGCTACACACTACACTCAGCTACACACACTACACTCAGCTACACACACACACACACTACACTCAGCTACACACTACACTCAGCTACACACACTACACTCAGCTACACACACTACACTCAGCTACACACACTACACTCAGCTACACACACTACACTCAGCTACACACACTACACTCAGCTACACACACTACACTCAGCTACACACTACACTCAGCTACACACACTACACTCAGCTACACACACACACTACACTCAGCTACACACTACACTCAGCTACACACACTACACTTAGCTACACACACACACTACACTCAGCTACACACTACACTCAGCTACACACACTACACTCAGCTACACACACTACACTCAGCTACACACACTACACACACTACACTCAGCTACACACACCTCAGTCTGAAGCACATCTCATGTTGATTGTGATAAAATAAAAACTATTGTTACTGCATCATAGTGATGATAATGAGATTTTTGCATTACAGTAATGAGAACACATACACACGCAGTCACACACACACACACACACACACACTCACACACACACACTCTCTCATACACACACACACACTCACATACAATCACACACACAAACTCACTCACAAACAGACAAGCTCACTCACATACACACACACACTCTCTCTCTCTCTCTCTCTCACTCACACACACTCTCTCTCTCTCTCTCTCTCTCTCTCTCTCACTCACACACACACACACACACACACACACACACTCTCTCTCTCTCTCTCTCTCTCTCACACACACACAAAGACACTCAAACAGACACACACACACTCACACAAACACACAGACACAAGCAGGCACACAAACCCACACACACACACAAACTCACTCACACACATACACACTTTCACACACTCACTCACTCACACACACACTCTCTCTCTCACACACACACACACACACACACACAGACTCTCTCACACAATTTGTGTGCTTAAATAAATGTAAATAATAATAATCGGTCGCTCCATGATCGCTCGCGTCTGCGGCCGTGTGGCGTCTGCACACACTCAGGGCTCGAGTTTGATGGATCTGTTCTGTTCGGCTGACGGGAACAATAGAAGCTCAGTGAGCAAATCCAAACAATCGGCCTGGAATTATTCTAGCCAGGAAACAGACTCACGGCTCTGACGCACAAGACACACACACACACACACACACACACCTAAAATAGACTCAGGGCCTGCAGATTGTGATCCTGGAGTCTGGGGCCGAGAGAAAGTTCACACACACACACACACACACACTAATGATCATTAACCCTCATCCACACCCTAAATGAGCTGCACAGGACACACCTTTCCCCTTCACACACACACACACACACACACACACACACACACACACACACACACACACACACAGTCTGTTTCCTTTGCCTTATTAGAAACCAGTATTTGCTGGAGGTTCCAGTGGAAAACTGGGGGCTATATTTAGTTTCTCGGTGTGTGTGTGTGTGTGTGTGTGTGTGTGTGTGTGTGGAGACAAAACACCCATCGAGTGACCCAGAACATCTGCGTCAATCTCACCCGAACACACACACACACACACTGGTCACATTCACCCCGTAACCAACCAACAGTTTACCCCTCATTATCATAATATAAGTACAACTATATATTTGAATATGTCTCTAATATAGTAGTTCTTCCGGATTACATTCATACTATATAGAACACACTTTTTTCGCAATGCAAGCAGCAAAGCAGATGTTGTACTCACTATACAGCATTTCAGACGCAGCAAAGTAATTATCTTTACTGCAATGTGACCATTTCTAAACTATCAT
>CM060601.1:39860508-39895508 GCA_030578255.1 Tiaroga cobitis
CACATCCCCCTCAGGCCTCAGCAGGGTCTTTCCTTAATTTAAGACCTATTCAAACTATTCAAACTAAAATTAAGACATTTATTACAGAAATTTCATTTGAGAAATGAAAGCCTATTTACGGCCTTAAAATTATGAAAAGTGAATTTAAGACATTAAGGATAGACAGGAACCCTGCAATTGACGGAAATCCGTCATAGACTTGCTGCAATTAACGGAAATCCGTCGTAGCGACGGAGAACTTTAATCCCTGTGAAGGATCATGTGACACTGAAGACTGGAGTAATGATGCTGAACATTCAGCTTTGATCACAGGAATAAATTACACTTTACTGTATATTCACATAGAGAACAGATGATTTACACTGGAATAATATTTAACCGTTTTTCGTAAAAATAAAATGAAAAAAAAATAAACGCAGCCTTGGTGAGCAGACGAGACGTCTTTTTAAAAACTGACCAGTCGTACGAACGTCACTCACCAGCGTACATGTGGAAGGTCAACCTCTCGATGAGCTTCAGCACCGTTCCCGCTTTGATGATGGGAATGCCGGATTTGGACTGGACGTTCTCCTCGAACACGACGTTCTCCTCGGAGTCTGGTTGTGCGAAGCGGTAGACCTCGGCTCCGGGGAGTCTCATCTGCTCCTCCTTCTCCTCCTGCAACATGGCCGTGTCCAACATGCGCTCGAGCGTGGAGCGATACTGCAGCGAGATCAGCGCCGCCATCCAGCCGTTCTTCTCCTCCGCAGATTTGGCGGAAAACACCACGCTGTTCCCGTCCTTCAGGATGATCTCGAAGGCGTGCCGGTACTCGCCCTCCTTATCGTCCTTGTCGTTGATCTGGACCTGTTGAAGAACATGTGGACGTTTATATCCAGGACTCTATCAGTCACACAGCTTTAGTGGTCGACCGATATTCTGCATTTTTTAACCATCGAAACAGCCAATAAGTTTTAAGGTTCGACTGAAACGAGTTGGAAACAGACTTTTAATTTTGACAGTGCTAGGACTTTTATTTTGACAGAGTCTGAGCGTCTGAGAGTTTCTGTTAGGCCGATAAATGCTGGGAGTAAACTTTTATTTTGACAGTATCTGAGCGCCTGAGTTTTTATGCTTGATTGATTTGTCAGAAGCAGACTTTTATTTTGAAAGCGCCTAAAAGTTTTTCTGTTTGGCCGATACAATCAAGACTTTTATTTTGACAGTGCCAGGACTTTTATTTTGACATTGTCTGAGGGTCTGGTAGTTTTTTACTTTGGCCAATATGTGCCAAAAGCAGACTTTTATTTGGACAGTGTCTGAGCACCTGAGAGTTTTTCGGTTTGGCCAACATGTGTCAGAAGCAGATTTTTATTTTGACAGGACTTTTATTTCGACAGGGACTGAGTGCCTAAGAGCTTTTCTGTTTGACCAATGTGTCAGAAGCAGACTTTTATTTTGACAGGACTTTTATTTTGACAGTGTCTGAGCGCCTGAGAGTTTTTCTGTTTGACCGATCCATGTAATAAGTCAACTTTTATTTTGACTTCCCTCACAAACAGAAGTCAAATATGGAACCCTGAATCTCAGACCTTTTCAATTATATGTGCATTGTCAAGATTAGAAAATTTTGTAATATGAAACATGACACCGACCACTAGGGGGAGGAGCCTGCAAAAAGGTTTTATATTAGCATTTCCATGGTAATGCAATGTCCATTTTCAAAAAGGTTTTCACCGGATGAATTAAAAAAATTATTATAGCGTTTGGTTTTCTATTACTAATAATAGGAAGGCAAAAGCAATTTTTTCATATTGTTCACTTTCTTCATCAGTTTGTCAAATATTCTGTCCAATCTTTTAAATAGAACTGTTAAACAACAAGGGTAAACTAATGAAGACTGAGAATGGGAGCTCCTGTGCATCTGAGCTCAGGCGCTGTCAAAATAAAAGTCTGCTTCTGACAATGTCAAAATAAAAGTCCTCCTGGCACTATCAAAATAAAAGTCTTCTTTTGGCACATATTGGCCAAACAGAAAAACTCTCAGGCACTCAGACGCTGTCAATAGGGCTGTCGCGGTTATGGAATTTCCCTTGGGGTAATGTTGAGTGGCTCAGTAGCGCGATATGCGGTATTACCGCCATTTATTTATTTCATTTATATGTATTTGTTGCTATATAAATAAAGTTTACGATGTGGACAAAAACGAGGACATTTTCAGTAACCAATGTAACCGAAACTAAACAGCGTCTATATGCGCATTGAAAGGCTTTCACTCAGCGCGCATATTGTTATGACAACGGACTTTGAGTGAGTCACAGGGTGAGTCATTAAACCGTTCATTCAACGAACACATTCAAAAAAGCTGATTCATTAAAAGAGATGTAATGAAACAAGGTGTTAATTATTTTTAACTTGCAGTTCCACTTTTCAAGGCTCAGCTGAGCAGCAATGCGTCGCATGTAACGCTGAAGCTGATGCTTCACTTAAATTAGAGACCAATATGGCATTGATTCACTGCGTGACTTGCTGATTTTATTTCCCCGCGGCTTCCTCGCGCTCTGCTGCTGACGCGCATTTATGGGAAACACCCGTGACGTGAACGTTAAAAGGATGATACGACAAATATTTCGCTTTCCTTTGACACGGCAACCTTTTCACGACTTCAAAGACAGACGCAGGTAATCGCACGCGCTCTGCCGATCTCTCTCATTCACTGTCTGTGTGAAGCCTCTGTAGGCTATACACATCACCAAGATAAACGGTATTTTTATCATTCTGAACTTGTTCAACATTCAATACACATGCATGAAGTTCAAAACAAGAAGGGTATAGCCTTATAAAAAACGTGAATATCGCGGTTGTTGCGGTTACGTGCAATCCTCTGCGGTTGACTTGTCAGAAGCGCGGTACTAAAATATTGCGGTTATCGCGACAGCCCTAGCTGTCAAAATAAAAGTCATGGCACTGTCAAAATAAAAGTCTGCTTTTGGCCTATATTGGCCAAACAGAAAAACTCTCAGGCACTCAGACGCTGTCAAAATAAAAGTCCGCTTCCGACACGATTCGGCCAAACAGGACAACAATTCTGACAGAAATGTATTAAATTGTGAAAAGTTAATGCACAATAAAATTTTTATGGAATGTGGACGTCACCCGGTGGCTAGTTTTGGTACAGCGCCTACACAAAATCTCACAGGAACCTCAATTTTTGTGATATCAACTTCAAATTTGGAACACAACATGCTTATACATTTGGCTTTGATTTTATAGTGCAAATATATTCATTTTGTATAAAATATAAAATGTTTGGTAAAACTTTAGTTAAGGGTCCAATTCTCACTATTAACCAGTTGCTTATTAGCATGCATAAAACTATGAAGCACATATTAACCCCATTAGTGCCTCAAACTGTTAGATTGATCCATATGTGCGGATCAGTACCCACCTTCCTCATGAAGAACTTCTCCTTCAGACGGTACTCGGCCACGCTGGCTCCCGGTAGACGAGGCTGGCCATGGTTGGACTTGCAGCAGATCATCAGCCCGTCGAACAGAAATATGTGGCGCTCGTGTTTGGCGCCCACCCGTGTGAGCGTCCCCTCCATGATGAACTCATTGCAGCACTGGCCGATGTCTTTGCCCTCCCAGCCGTCGATGTTCCTCTGGATCTCATTCATCTTCTTGATGGCTAGATGTTTGCCCTTCATCTGCTGACTGTAGAAGCGGCACGCTGACTCGCTGGGTGATAGAACAACGCGGAGACAATGTTGATATCAAATCACAGTATTGATTAATCGACTTCAACTGATTTTCATTTTGATGATCTCGATATCGATTAGTTCAGTTGATGTGTGAACAAAAACATTATTTGCACCACCCAATAATCACAGTGCTTTTTATGATATTAAACAAAGTCTCAGCTTTCAAATCCAGTCAGTTTTATGACAAAATTTCAACAGTAAATATGGTTTTGATGCTCTTTGATGTGTGCCGACAGATGAACCGATCATCTCTTCCTCTTTACTACTAGTTACAGCAGCAAAAAGCATCAATGAACATCAGAAGGAATGTTGAAAGATACAGAACGACTTACTGAAATCAATCATGTTAAAGTAATCATTCAGAGTAAAACCGCAAGAAACAAAAGAAAATCCCACAAACTTGATATTTAGCTAGAAAAATAACTCTAGAGAGGAGCATTGTATTACATATTAATTATATGTTACTTAACCTGCTCTTTATTATTGAAAGAATGTTTGAATTAATATTATAGTAATGTATACGACCGACCGACCGACAGGGTTCAGTTTACAGCTTTAGTTCAGAGAGATTTTTTAAGCAATCAATCAATCAATCAATCAATCAGAATCAAGAGTTTGTGAATCAAAACGATTCGTGAAAGTGTCAATACTTAATTAAGGAGAATGTAATGAAAGACATTAAAATATCACATTAAAGCTGACGTAAACAGTATGGAAGGAAAATAAATCAGCTCTACACGACACCAGTGAGGACTAAACCAAGTCCTGGAGTTCCTCGTGACCATCAACATCTAAATAACAAGATTTAAATGTCCAATCAGCTTCCAGAGGGAGTTCTTCTCTATATCAGTGTCAGTGTTTCTGAACTCCTGAAACGCCTCCATTGTAGTCTTGAGTTTCTCCCGGGAACGAACACGTCACAATATTCCTCATTATAATAATTCATGCGCAGAATAAAGGGGCGGCGCCTGGTTGAGTTAGTTAGTAGTGTGTTAAACTGGCGGTTATGAAAAGGGGCGGGGCATTTCCCAAACACACTCGAAGCGCTCGACCAATCACAACACACTGCTCCAGCCGACCAATCAGAGCACAGTGTGCTTTTCAGGAGGAGGGGCTTCACAGAGACAGGAAGTAAACAGAGCGTTACTGACAGACTGGGAAGAGAGGAGCCGCAACAATGGAGAATATGAGGAGAATAATCAACATTCAAGTTCTAGAAGAGCCTAAAAACAACATCAAGACTTTGAATAGTAATAATAGGTCCTCTTTACGATGAACAGCCCTCCAGGACCTGAAAGAGACACACTTCTACACCATCAGATTGACTGTTCTACCAGAAGACGTTCTTATAGGAGTCTGATTTTCATATTTTCGGGTGTTACGAATCACAGGATGGAGGGAGTGAATGAGTTGAAGACGGAGGGACTAGTGAAAGACTCTCTATAGAGTGAAGAGCATCTTACTTCTGAATGTTTTTGTGAAGACGCGAGCACACGCGCGTCACGTCAGAGCAGATGAAGGAGTGATGAGACGGCAGACTCTCTCTCTCTCACTGAAGAGCGCCACACACTGCGGACGAGCGACACTGCACTATTACGGCCTGTTCACACCGAGAACAATAATCATAACTATATCAGCGTCCACACCTGAGGATGACAGCGTTGTTTATTCTAGTTTTGTCGTCTGTAGATTTAAAGGTGCAGGAAGCGATTTATGAGAAACGCTGGGAGTGGAACAGACCGAGCACCAAAACATACAGCCAATCAGCAGTAAGGGGCGTGTCCAATATGATGGGGGAGGAGCCTGTGTTGCATAGCATGTTTGTGAATTTGGGGCGGGGCTATAAAGTTAGGGGTGTGGTCCTGTTGGGTAGGGCCGTGTTTGTTTTGGTGATTTCAAATATCAAGTTTCTCAGAAATCGTAAAACGATAAAAAACCCAGATAAAAACACTGACAGCCAATCAGAATCCATCCTGCTTTAAAAAGGTCGAGCATTTAAAGGTGCAGTAAGTGATTTCTGAGAAACGCTAGACCGAGCACCAAAACACACTTACAGACAATCAGCAGTAAGGGGCGTGTCCATTATGATGGGGGAGGAGCCTGTTGCATAGCATGTTCATGAATTTGGGGCGGGGCTATAAAGTTAGGGGTGTGGTCCTGTTGGGGCATATTTGTTTTGGTGATTTCAAATATCAACAGTTTCTCAGAAATTGCTTACTGCACCTTTAAATGCTTGAATCAGGATGGATTCTTATTGGCTGTCGGTGTTTTTGTCGTTCATCAGCTCTATCATGAGATTCCAATGACATCTTTATAATTGTGATGTCGACTATTGTTATTGTTTTACATTTAGAGTGATTTTTAGAACCATATCTTTATCATTATTGTCCTTCCACACACTTCAGCAATTAAACACATTCAGACGTTTTAAAGTCTGTAAAACGAAGAGCTTGTTTACACTGAAATCACTCGACTTTCAAACTAAAGTTATCGTCGGAAAAATCACGAGTCTTCGGTCTCACTTCATATGAAGGTTTCATTTGTTAACGTTAGTTACCATGAACCAACAATGAAAAATAACTCTAAAGCATTGATTAATCTTGGTTAAATGCTAATTGACTAATACATTACTGAAATCTAAAGTTATTGAATGAACCTGAGCTAACAAACTGTTTTTTTATTAACTAACATAAACAAAGACTAATAAAACCTGTAACAAAGTTATTGCTCATTGTAAATGGATTAACTAACATTAACTCACAGGACCTTATTGTACAATTCAGCTTAATTAATATAAACTTTAGCAACACTTAACATTAAGGTCCCATTAGTTAACGAACAATGAGCAACACATTTATTACAGTATTTATTAATCTGTGTTAACGTTAGTACAACTGTTAGTTTATGTTAGCTCAGGTCCTTTAAATAATATTAACAGAAACAACGTTTGATTTCAATAATGCATTAGTAAATGTTGAGATTAACAATAACTAAGATTAATAAAGGCTTTCGAAGTATTTTTCATTGTTAGTTCATGTTACTAATGAAACCTTACTGTAACGAGTTACCCAACTTTCCAACAACATGAAACATCTCAGATGATGATGATGATGATGATGGCGACTGAAGCTCAATCACGATGTAGTCGATCGATTCTTTCTTCTAGTGAACAGCAAGAGCGTTTATCTCTCCAAAAACACACGTACCGTAAGAGCCGCCATCCTTTCCACATACGCGAACGCATAAAACCGCTAAAACACGCTCAACGGGACATGAACACGTCAGATCCTCATGATTCCCGAGTCCTTCAGCAGATGAAGGGCCGCTTTCCTCCTCATTCTCTCTCTCTGAGAACAACAATAGCAGAGCCGCCCAAACCCTGACGCAACACACACACACACACACACACACTCCCTCGTCACGATCACTGGCTATTTCAGGGTCAGAGGGAAACACACGAGGGGCTGATGGGTGGAGACCGGTTTGTGTGAGTGAGTGAGTGAGAGAGAGAGAGAGAGAGAGAGAGAGAGAGAGAGAGAGTGTGTGTGTGTCTGTGAGTGTGTGTGTGTGTTAGGGATGGGCATTTTTGTCAATTTCTTATTTCGATCATTGATAGGTCTCAAAAAGCGAGTACTCGATTACTCAGGGGGCGGGGCTTGTTCAGGGGCGGGGCTTGTTCGGGGGAGGTGGCGGGGCGTGTCCGTCCTGGAGACAATGATATCAATTTAATATTTTTGCAATATTTTGGATTACATTAGCACTTTCTGATAGAACAAAATGTTTTTTTTTACAGTATATTGGCTAAAATTACACTTAATTCAGAGTAAAACTGACTTAAATTACTGAAAAACACATGATTGATGAATTCTGAATACAATTTAAAGGATATGTTCATCATCATAAAAATGAATACACATGATACTTTTAGGCTACTTTATTCAATAGTAAATAAAACGTTCTGTTCAGTGTCAGGCTACTTCAGCAGCATATTTCAACTGCTTGTTCACAGCGGTATGTCGTTCGTCGAAACTGCGCGTCTCTAACACTGCACTATGTATTTCCCATTCCGCAATGTAGTGTTATATAGGATTCAGTGGTCAGCGAGCTCCATGCGCCCGTAGTGATAGCCATCCTCGTAGTGATAGCCATCCAGCAGTCTTTTCATATAGAGCTTCTATTCTTTTCGTGACTGTCTTGCGCGATGGGATGTTATACCGGGGCTAAACATAATTCATCAAATCCTTAAACCCTTCTCCTTCGACGAACGAATGGACAGCAAATCTTTCGCTATCATTTCGGTGATTAGTTGTGTCATCTTTTCACCTCTGGCTGCGGTTCATTTCTGTCTGACGGTAAAAGATGCGATGCTCGTCTGAGTTGCGTCTTTGGTGGTATCAGAAGACATTTTATGTACAAATACTAAGTGATAACGCATTGTACTTGTGGTAGATTTGTGTGACAGCTTGGCGCTGCATATTTTGTACTGAACTGTTTTTTCATCCATTTTGTCGAAGTGAAGCCAGACATCACTACGTGACTTTGAAGCCATTTTCTGTTTTTCAGTTTGGACTTTGGACCGCGCTCTGGCAACGCTAACCAATCAGAGCTCAATGTCCCACCCAAAATGCTGCTATAACCAATCAGAAACTCAAATCATAAACTCAGATCATCGTTTTTATGATCGATCGTCGCTGTCACGTTCGAGTACTCGAGTGATCGAGTACTGTGCCCATCCCTAGTGTGTGTGTGTGTGTGTGAGAATGTGTGTGTGAGAGAGAGAGAGTGTGTGAGAGTTTCTGTGTGTGAGCGAGTGTGTGTGTGTGTGTGTATATGTGCGTGAGAGTACATGAGTGTGTGAGTGCATGTGTGCAAGTATGTGTGTGAGTGTGTATGTATGTATGTATATGTGCGTGAGAGTGTGTGTGAGTGAGTGAGTGTGTGTATGTGAGTACATGTGAGTTTGTGTGTGAGATTATGTGTCTGTGTGTGAGTGAGTGAGTGAGTGACTGTGTGTGTGTGTTTGTGTTTATGTGAGTGTCTGTGTGAGTGAGTGTGTGTGTGTCTGTGTGTGTGTTTGTGAGTGTGTCTGTGTTTGGAAGTGTGTCTGTGTGTGTGTGTTTATGTGAGTGTCTGTGTGAGTGTGTGTGTCTGTGTGTGTGTTTGTGAGTGTGTCTGTGTTTGTGAGTGTGTCTGTGTGTGTGAGTGCGAGTGTGTGTCTGTGTGTGTGAGTGTGTGTGTGTTTGTGTGTGTGAGAGTGTGTGTTTGTGTGTGTGTGTGAGTGCGAGTGTGTGTCTGTGTGTGTGAGTGTGTGTGTGTGTGGGAGTGTCTGTGTGTGTGTGTGTTTGTGTGTGTGAGAGTGTGTGTTTGTGTGAGTGTCTGTGGTCTGTGTGTGTGTGAGAGTGTGTGTGTACCTGAGGCGTCTCTTGGCGAGGCTCTTGGAACAGATGCGCTCCATGCTGCTCTGCAGGTTCAGTAAGGCTGTGATGGCCTGTTTCAAACACTCTTTATCCTCCTCATCCTCACTCTTCTCCTCCAGTTGCTGTCGGGACACAGTGACACACAGTGAGATGGCGGTACGGGTTCATGGGTCGTGTGTGTACATGATTTTGACTATTTTAATGATGCTTTAAGCCAGCGTTTCTCAAAAATTGGGGTTCGTGAGTTAAAGGAACACCAATAATGAATGAAATCAAAAAATTATATATATATATAATTTTAAAAGTACAATTTAAATAAATAAATAAAAAATAAAATAAAATAAAAATAAACTACTTACTAGAGGTTAAATAAATAAATAAATATAAAAAGTAATTATAAAAACAAAAAATTTAATAAATAATAAAAATGTAAAATTAAAATAAATAATTTTAGATAAAAGCAAATAAAAATAAAATAACATTTTAATTATAATGTAAAATTTTAAATAAATAAAAAGCAAATGCAAATCAAAATAAAAAACTCAAAATTGAGTAAATCATAAAAAAATGGAAAATTAAAATAAATATTTTTAAAATACGAACAATCAAAATAAAGCACTTACTAAAAACATATTAAATTATAAAACTGCAAGTAAAATAATACACAATTTACCAAACAAAATAAAACATTAATTAAATCCTGTAATGCAATTAAATATGTAAAATGAAAGTAAATAAATCATGTTAAAAAGACCATGCGAATTACACATTGATGAATTATTTAAAAAATAACCCTTGAAATAACTTCAAACGTCTGAGTGGTCAGTAAGGAAACGAAAGTGTGTGTGTGTGTGTGTGATGGTGTCGTCCAGCAGGACCTCGACAACACTGCGTTCATCTCATCAGGTCATGTGTGCAAACAGACATTTCTCATTTCAGCTGCTTCAGAATGAAAGAGAGGTTTGTGTGTCGTGTTACAGCCAGAGATTTGCTCATTTCTGCTCCATAAATCCCCCGTAAGAATCCAGGAAAGCAGCTTAGGGAACGCTGGCGGTAAAGCTCTCTGAAGGCACATGTTCAGATCCGTGTGACTCTGGGGAGAATTACTGATCCGACCCACGCAAATATAGACCATGCATGTGCTCGACAATATAGAACATCATAATAAAACACAATCATCCATATTACAACAGCGACAAACCCCTTCGGGAAAACATATTTACTTTAATAACTTTCACAAGGATCTTATTTTGATCGTTTTTACTCGAGATGCACTGATTATTCAGACCGATATCCGCTGATACCGATAGTTTGATTTTTCTTAAAGGGATAGTGCACCAAAAAAATGATAACTCTGTCAGTAATTACTCTCCCTCATGTTGTTCAACCCCGTAAGACTTTCCTTCATCTTCGTTCACAAATGAAGATATTTGTGATTAAATCTGAGAGCTGTCTCACTCCTCCATGGGCTTCTATTGTAATTGAAACTTGCCGGCCCAGAAAGTTATTAAAGACATCGTTAAAATAGTCCGAGTGACTACAGCGGCTCAACCTTAAGTTTATCAAGCGACGAGAATACTTTCTGTGCGCAAAAAAACACAAAAATAACGACATTATTCAACTCTTCATGTTCTTCTCTGTGGGCCTCGAGTGAGAGACACGTCAGAACACAGGCTCACTATTGGCCGACGCTGGTCATGTGTGTGATGCTGGCCAATAGTGAGCCTTCGTTCTGACGTGAACTCACTCGAGGCCCACATAGAAGAAAACGAATAGTTGAGTAAAGTCGTTAGCTGTAGATATGCACTTTCATGAGATCATGGCGGGCTCTAACGAGGAGCAGTGGATCCGATATTTTAGGATGAGCAAGCCAACCTTTGATATGTTGTGTCAACGTGCAAAGGCGCCACCCCTGGCCACCCCTGGCCACCCCAATGGCCACCCCAATGGCCAGTACAAATTTTAGTAGCATCAGTTATGCATTTCATAAATAAGTCAAAAATATTCTTTAGTAAAAGAAGACGGGGAATTATGTGTCGTGGCGTGCTTTTTAAGTGCCAAACGGTTACAGTATACTGTTTCAGCAGCTTTTTGATGTGTCTTTGCCACGTTTTGACAAGCAGGGATGCAGACAGCGCGCTTTTCGGCGCCTCCCGATTTTTTCACTTCAAAAAAAAAAAAAAAAAAAAAAGTTTGTGTGACAAAGTCATCTGAAGTCATTCCATAGCTTAAAGGGATAGTTCGGCCAAAAATGATATTTAACCCATGCATTACTCACCCTCAAGCCGTTCGAGATGCATCTGTCAATCTTGTTTCAGACGAACACATTTTCAGTTATTTTAGAAAATGTCTTAGACCCTTCAGTGGATATAATGTGAAGCAATGGGGTCCACCTCCTTCAAGTCCCAAAATGTGAATACATCCTTCACAAAAGTAATCCACCCGGCTCCAGGGGGATAAACGAAGGCCTTCTGAGGGTAATCCGTGCGGTTTTGTCCTAAAAATATACATATTTAAAACTTTATAAATGAAAATATCTGACTTCCGGCAACGATCGACGCGCGTGCGTTCACGCGCTTTCGTGTTTTGTTTTGCTCTGCTCTCTGGCTGCGCTGGCGCGTTCGTTCTACGTCACAACAGTTCCTACTCTACGTCTTACCTCGTACACCGACTTCCATCACCCGTGAACGCGCGTCGATCGTTGCCGGAAGTCAGATATTTTCATTTATAAAGTTTTAAATATGTATATTTTTAGGACAAAACCGCACGGATTACCCTCAGAAGGCCTTCGTTTATCCCCCTGGAGCCGGGTGGATTACTTTTGTGAAGGATGTATTCACATTTTGGGACTTGAAGGAGGTGGACCCCATTGCTTCACATTATATCCACTGAAGGGTCTAAGACATTTTCTAAAATAACTGAAAATGTGTTCGTCTGAAACAAGATTGACAGATGCATCTCAAACGGCTTGAGGGTGAGTAATGCATGGTTTAAATATCATTTTTGGCCGAACTATCCCTTTAATGTGAGGGACAGAAGTCTATTTACATCATTAAAGTATACGGAAACTCGTTTTCCCTCCTCTGCGGCTGTCAATCATTCTCCATTCATATTCAAACAGCGCGCGCGCCACTTGGATGCACGGTAAAACTCTCTCCAATATGATATATTCACATTATAATGCATTATCTGTAGATAAAAGGCTGTAGATTTGCATAAAATTACTTTATTTTGTTGGAGTTTGTTGCTGTTTTTAAACGACTCACTATCGTGTGCTTGCTAGATCACACACATCACAAGGACTATGAATCGGCATCAAACGCACAAGAACTGGAATTCAAAACTGTGAAACAAAGGAACAAATCGCACTAGGATTTGTGCGCTCGACATTTCTTCGCTTTGTGACGTGAACTTTTAAATGCGCACTTATGCAGCGCTGCACACTGTGACTCCATGTTGTGCACATCACTCTGCACCCGCGAATCCCGCGATGCGCATACACGCTGTGTGCCGGGGCGTTGCTAGACCCTTTTTACTGCGGCACGTGCCCCAGAAAAAATCTGCTGTGCCCCAGTAAATCTGAAATTTGAGTTTAACAATTTATTTTATTTGTTAGTGTATTTAATAGAAATTATATTATTGCGTAATTACAAATATTACAAATACAAAAATTACAAATACAAATTATTGATGTGGGCTATGAAAACATGACGAAACAAAAGTTTGTAAATAATACAAATAATCTTATTTTTATTCATTTTTGCCTTCTGTAGATGGACTTCTCTACATGCCACACTCATTTACTGACGACCTACACCAGTGATCATGTGTGAAAACACTTAGATAAATTGATCACATAAAAATCAACTCAGTTTTGAGAAAGAAAGAAATTAATTTTTTTACCCCCTTGAATTTCTGTTTATAGTGCAAATGTATATATATATAGCCTATATATATGTGGACTAATCATTTTATGTTTGTGTGTAGAGTTACTACTAACAATTTTTGGATGAGTTAAAATATTTTTGAATGTTGACAATACACATTAACATTTTGTAGTATGGATCATTCATTGCAACATTTATCCTCATTCTCATGTTTAAGAATCTGTTATCTGCTTGACATATCATTTATGCTACTGCTGCCCACTAACATGCTTTTAAAGCTATTGTTATCCAATTTGTTGGCCTTCAAACACCTTAAAACAGGGGCGTAGGAGCCATTATACGTGGGGGGGACATGTCCCCCCCACATTTCAAAATAGAAGTTTTGTCCCCCCCACTATTTCCCAATGTAAGATTTTGTTTTGCATTGCCTGCCTATCTCTGCCGATTTCTGAGTCTCCAAATTAATCTATTCGGCAACTTTTAAATACATAATTCAATTTAAAAAAACGGCCGAACTCTTCAGCTGCTAATCTCGTTGTCAGTCGACCATGATCGCGCACCGCTCGCGCATGCGCATCTAGGTGACACGGATAAATGTACGCAGCAATATATAATGAGTGTTCCTGGGAGATCCTAGTTGCGCGGGATGTGGAAGCGTGCAAAAGTTCCAGAAATGTACATAAAGTGCCCTGGCCTTGAATGACAAGGTAAGGAAAATAAGACTAAATCTAAATTAAATAACCAAGACTAGATTGGCCATGTGATTTTTCTCAGGAGATGTTTCGAGCATTTTACTTCAGACACCGGATTATCAGCAAACTGCCAAGAGAACTGCTAGCTGGCTACTCAAAATAAACTAGCAATCTATTCAGGCAGCATTTTTGTGTTTGATCTGTGTGAATTACACAAAATATAAGACTTGCTAGACCTACTTTTAGCAAGGAACCTTTCCACATAGATTGATTTTATTTTTCAATCTATCCTTGGGGGGTAAGCTAGGTGGTTAATGGAAATTAAATCAACCATTTATTTGAGTTTTTAATTTTTAGTTAATCAGTACATGACTGATTAACAGTAATGTAAATGCTAAATGTCCTAATACCTGTTGATGCTACAACAATGCAAAGTATATGCTCTTAACCTTGCAGTTTTTCAAATATCATGTAAGACTCATTTTCTTAATTTCTTTGCACAAAACTCTCCAGAAAGTGCCATTTAATGGTTTATTTTTCAAAAAAAATTCCCGGGGGAGCAAACCCCCGGACCCCCCTAGGGAGAGCCCACATAATAAATCACAATTAAATCACTGTTTAGAAACAAAGTAATATAGTTTGTTCCCTTAAGTCTTTAGAAATTAGCATTTAAGTGCCTTATATATAAAAAAATATATACAAAATCCCCCCCCAGCATTTACTGTCCCCCCCAGGTTCAAAATTGCTCCTACGCCCCTGCCTTAAAATGCACATATGTAGGTCAGAAAAATCCAAATTTTCCCCTGAATTTCGCCCCTGGCTGCATCACTGTAGCACAGATAATAAACACATTGTTGTGATCTGTACTACTGTCTTTGATTGTGTGCGATAACAATGACTTATTCTTTTGGATATGAAATTTATATTTAATTGACCAATCGGTAAGCCCGGCCCTCCTTAGTTACTGTTACTATCTCTGACAAACAATGGGGGACCTGTGCCCCAGTAGAGCTTTATGTCTAGTAACGCCCCTGCTGTGTGCGCTCTGTTTTTCATGTTATCATGGGTTTGCGCACTGAAATATTATTAAAAGCCAATATATTTTTTTATACCTAGCCTGCTCAATACATTTAAAATAAGCATAAATGAATTGCATATTATTTCTTTGTAGTGTAGGCTATATATGCACTTCTGAATTCTTGACATTCATATATAAATATAAAATTATGAAATGTATGATTGCCTGATTGAATTTTATAAGAGAACTAATAGTAATTTGTTTTTATTAACATATTTAGATTTGATAAAATTACTGTGCAGATTTTTTCAAGAATTGCTTTTTGCTGCTGATTTATACACTCATTAAGTTTATTAAAAATTCATAATACATTTATGTAATATTTAAAGGTGTTAACTGTAATCTTACACTGCAAAATAATAACTTAAAAAGGATTAAATTCATCACAATTATGTAAGTATCTGGAAATTTGCTGCGGGGCCAGGGCCCTTGTATATATCATATCTATATAATATATATCATTATATATAATATAATATCTATTAGTAGGGCCCTACTAATATCATTAAAAACATTAAATATAACACAATAAACCAAAGTATATCAGTAGGAGTTTCCTTAAGTCTTTCTGATAGTTTTCTACAGGCCGGTTTACTGAATACAATTCTGAAATTATGGTTTATAGTTTTGGTGTGCCACCCCAAGATTTTAAGTGGCCCCATCTGGCCACCCCTATGAAAAATGTCTGGAGGCGCCACTGTCAACGTGTGTCCAATCCTCTCCTACGACGACACCATCCGTCCCGAGTCAGGGTTTCTCTCATCATGAAAGCGCGGAGACGTTGCCTAATGCCTCAGAAAACCCGATCTGCCTGTTTACATGACAGTCACATTGACATTGGCACATATCTGATTTATTTCCACATATGAACGCGGCCCGATCTCGAAATATCCGAATGTATGCGTTTTTTTCCCGCGTGTCATAGAACACATCCGACCTGTGTCACATCAGAATTGTAAACAAGGCCTTTGTTTCTCATCAGAAGTAACCGAGCACACAGAGCTCTTTGCCATTATTGGACGGGAGGCGCTACACAATGTTAGATCTGGCAACCCTCGCTTGAACTACGGGTGATTTATAGGGTCAAATAAACTGCATTAACACCACTATTTTTAACTGTTATAGCGTTAATGTTGCGTTAACTATCCAAAAATTCAACACACGAGAGATTTTCTTCACACACAGTGTGAGTTGCAATCTGACACGTTTTCCCGCCCCTTTTGATTGACAGGATACAGGTGAAACTCGAAAAATTTGAATATGGTGCAAAAGTTCATTTATTTCAGTAATTCAACTTAAAAGGTGAAACTAATATATTATATAGACTCATTACATGCAAAGTGAGATATTTCAAGCCTTTATTTGACATAATTGTGATGATTATGGCTTACAGCTTATGAAAACCCCAAAGTCAAAATTAGAATATTGTGAAAAGGTTTTCATAAGCTGTGAGCCATAATCATCAAAATTATAACAAATAAAGGCTTGAAATATCTCACTTTGCATGTAATGAGTCTATATAATATATTAGTTTCAGCTTTTAAGTTGAATTACTGAAATAAATGAACTTTTGCACCATATTCTTGTTTTCCGAGTTTCACCTGTATAATTGGCACTGATCATCGGCTTTTTAAAAAAAATAATAGCTTTAATTGGCCGATACCGATTAATGGACGATGCATCAGTGCATCTCTAGTTTTTACTTAAAAATGATTTATTTTGATTATTTAACTATTAGCTTTTCATCCAGTCACGAGGAAACCCTGCATTTCAGAGTAGTGTTTGAAATTTAGAAATTCTAAAATAGTTTCTTTAAATAGAGTGTATTGTAAAGAACGAGGCTTTAGCTATTATTTTTCCTATGTCCTCTGTGGGCTTCCGTACATTTGGAGACTTTTTGGAGTTATTTTTGCACTTCCATTTGGTTTCAAAGTAATGCAGAAATCAGTAAATGTTGCATTGTGGGAAATGACACTCACCTTTAAAATCTCAAAGTAATGAAGACAGTGGTAGACGGGCGTCAGGAGTAACCGCGGTAAAACATACTGTACCGCTTCTTTGAACCCTTCACAGATAGACTGAAAACACAAAGACATCATGTGATCATATTCATATAGAGACAGAGCGACACGCATCATAATCTGAAGGCCACGCCCACCGGGGGGCGAAACAATCCAACCGTCTCCATTGAGTTTGTATTGGGTGAAGTCACTGTCATTTCTGACTTATAACAAAAAAACTAAATGTCCAAAAGCTGCTATGTGACAGCAAACAAGCTTAAAAACACAGAAATATGTTTGTATAAGCTGTCGACCCCAAAAAACAAGCGTTTAGGGACACAAAAGTGGATACATGCAATAAGACGTCAAGCATCAGCTGTAATAAAAGGGAAAATTGTGGGATCCTGACACTCAGTATGCCCTGAAAATACACTACGTGTACAGTAAACATTTAATCACTGGTAACTTCAGTCAAATATCCAAATGTCAGTTTTATATATTATATTTTTGTAAGCTAAGCTACGCTGTCGCCTCCAGTGGGCGTAACGTTAGTTCCCAGGTGGGGGCCTTAAGCACATTTTCGTGCAAATTCATCTAAAAGCGCCAAATTTGGCACAGATGTAGCTCAGGTCATACCGAAATCATTTAGCCAGGGCGCCGGGGTCAAGATGGCAGCCAAATCCAATATGGCCGCTGCCCGAAAAGGGTTTCGGCTATAACTTTTGAACCACATGAGTTACAAATACAAACTTTATATGTTTTTCAGCTTAATTGATCATGGGAAACACACAGGAATGTTTATAACAATGGGGTGTAAGGCCCCATACAACAGCCTAAACTGCTTTTTTGGACAGCGGCCATATTGGAATTGGAGGATCAAGGGGTAAAGCTATACTGGGTCATAAATATAAATATTCCTGTGTGTTTTTGTAAATTTCCTACTATAAATATATAAAATATGTATTTTTGTGAGTGAGCGCAGCACAATCGCCATCATAATTGCACAACTTCAAAGACACATTTCCACTTGTGGACACTAATCTAAACTAAACCCTGTGCAGTGTTGTGTGTGTGTTCCTGACCTGCAGGTAAATGGCGGCTCCGGGTTTGTAAAGCTGACTGAGGAAGTGTTCGTGGAAGCCGGTGCGAAGGATGTCCTGTGCGTACGTCTCGTAGGGGTCGAAGGCCAGCTCCTGAAAATGGTCAACACCCGAGAGTTAATACATTACCCGCAGCGCAGCCCGCCGTGACCTGTATTGTTACGGCACGAGGAAAAACAAGCGTGTGTGTGTGTGTGTTTGAAAGGCCGCGGGGTCAGTCACTGTGAAGTGTGGAGGTGGAACGGACGTCAGTGTGTTCTGGGAGGATCGTATCGGTGCCGTTCTCACAAAACACAACATGCGCTACACTTCAATGATCAAATCATACATAAAAGTTACTTAAATTTTTTTTATTTTAAATACATGAAATATATAATAAACAAATTACTATTATTAATTAAATAAAAAAAATATATTTATTGTAAATTATAATCTTTTTTTAATTATTATTTTTTTTTTTTTATCCTTTATTTTACCAGGATAGTCCCATTGAGATAAAAATCTCTTCTTCCAGGGAGTCCTGGCCAAAATGGCAGCACAAAAAGTTTCACATATACACTCACCTACAGGATTATTAGGAACACCATACTAATACTGTGTTTGGCCCCCTTTCGCCTTCAGAACTGCCTTAATTCTACGTGGCATTGATTCAACAAGGTGCTGAAAGCATTCTTTAGAAATGTTGGCCCATATTGATAGGATAGCATCTTGCAGTTGATGGAGATTTGTGGGATGCACATCCAGGGCACGAAGCTCCCGTTCCACCACATCCCAAAGATGCTCTATTGGGTTGAGATCTGGTGACTGTGGGGGCCATTTTAGTACAGTGAACTCATTGTCATGTTCAAGAAACCAATTTGAAATGATTGGAGCTTTGTGACATGGTGGATTATCCGGCTGTAAGTAGCCATCAGAGGATGGGTACATGGTGGCCATAAAGGGGTGGACATGGTCAGAAACAATGCTCAGGTAGGCCGTGGCATTTAAACGATGCCCAATTGGCACTAAGGGGCCTATAGTGTGCCAAGAAAACATCCCCCACACCATTACACCACCACCACCAGCCTGCACAGTGGTAACAAGGCATGATGGATCCATGTTCTCATTCTGTTTACGCCAAATTCTGACTCTGTCATCTGAATGTCTCAACAGAAATGGAGACTCATCAGACCAGGCAACATTTTTCCAGTCTTCAACTGTCCAATTTTGGTGAGCTCTTGCAAATTGTAGCCTCTTTTTCCTATTTGTAGTGGAGATGAGTGGTAGCCGGTGGGGTCTTCTGCTGTTGTAGCCCATCCGCCTCAAGGTTGTGTGTGTTGTGGCTTCACAAATGCTTTGCTGCATACCTCGGTTGTAACAAGTGGTTATTTCAGTCAAAGTTGCTCTTCTATCAGCTTGAATCAGTCGGCCCATTCTCCTCTGACCTCTAGCATCAACAAGGCATGTTCGCCCACAGGACTGCCGCATACTGGATGTTTTTCCCTTTTCACACCATTCTTTGTAAACCCTAGAAATGGTTGTGCGTGAAAATCCCAGTAACTGAGCAGATTGTGAAATACTCAGACCGGCCCGTCTGGCACCAACAACCATGCCACGCTCAAAATTGCTTAAATCACCTTTCTTTCCCATTCTGACATTCAGTTTGTAGTTCAGGAGATTGTCTTGACCAGGACCACACCTCTAAATGCATTGAAGCAACTGCCATGTGATTGGTTGATTAGATAATTGCATTAATGAGAAATTGAACAGGTGTTCCTAATAATCCTTTAGGTGAGTGTACAATACAAACATAAAATTCAAAAATCGTACATAAAATGTAACCCAGCAATCATAAAATGGCAACAAAAGTTACTTTACAAAACATGCACACGTTTCCTTTAAATTGGTCATTATTACTGTTATTACTAATTTTATTTATTTAAAAATACAATTTATTATAAATTTAAAAATATTAAAATATAGTATTATTATTAATATGACTATTAATTACATTATTGTTATTATTAAACTTAATTAACTATTCTTTATTATTTATTACGTTTTAGAAATTAATATACAAAGAAATGTATATATATATATATATATATATATATATATATATATATATAAATACACACACACGTATTCTAAATTAATTATAATAGTATTTTTTTTTTAAATATACTAATTCAATTTTCAGTTTGTTTGAAAAAAATACATATTTAATTGATTTCCATTGAATGTAGCCATTGCACTTTAACAAAAATAATTACAACCAATCATATTATGATACTGTATATATGATTATAAATAATTTAAACGTGTGTGTGTGTGTGTATATATCTATATCTATCTCACCTCAGCAAGGTCTTCGAAACAGCTGCCGACCAGCGGATGAGGACTCGTCTCATCGGTCATCTCCACCGTATCCTCGATTAACCCGAGCAGCTTCACCGTCACCTCATGGATGTCCACGATACGACTGAAGATGTTCTCGACGTCCTGCAGAGAGAGAGAGAGAGAGAGAGAGAGAGAGAGAGAGAGAGAGAGAGAGAGAGAGAGAGAGAGAGAGAGAGAGAGAGAGAGAGAGAGAGAGAGAGAGAGAGAGAGAGAGAGAGAGAGAGAGAGAGAGAGAGAGAGAGAGAGAGAGAGAGAGAGAGAGAGAGAGAGAGAGAGAGAGAGAGAGAGAGAGAGAGAGAGAGAGAGAGAGAGAGAGAGAGAGGAGAGAGAGAGAGAGAGAGAGAGAGAGAAACAATCACAACAAGTCATATTATACAAATTAAAAACCTTTTTTAGGCATAATCTTACTAAATAAGTCTTTAAAGAGGCTACATGCGTTTTTCTGAAATTTAAACTCGCGACTGACACCTGTGGCCAAAAAACAGAACTGCTCTTCCTTTCTGCTCGCTCTCGTACGTGCACAGTTCACAAGTCATCTGCTGCAAGGAGGTCAACATTATGTTTACAGAGGTAAGAACAGTCAAATACATATATTGTTTGAGATAAGTGCTGGCAAGCGGTGGTGGCAGAGTGATCTGAAACGTTTAACATGAACGCGCTTGACGTCACATCCGCCGACAGCGCGGGAAAAATCCGACCCGACAGAAAATAGGAAAAATAGGATACAGGCTTATAGGTGCACCCACTGTGAGCGGACAAGGTGTCAGTATGCTCAACAGGAGATGTTTGAGTCATAAATGGTAAAATAAAAAGGCTATTGTTACGTTTATTTTGGGGAAAAAGTTATATATAGTCCCTTTAAGTTAAAATAACTGCATAAAAGAGCATTCTACCTGTATTAAACCCAGGCCAGTCCAATAACATGTTTAACAGAGAGGGGAGTCTTACTACACACGCATAGAGCTGGGTCTTCATCTTTAGCAAAAGTGTCAAACGTGTGTGACCTGTACGACCCCTAAGCCTAACCCCACTGGATCACTTCCAGCTTTAAGAGTGATTAAAAGTGTGACATCTTGAAATCTCCAGATGAATTTCATATAGCTTATTATTATTGCACGTGTTCCACTCCTCTGGCCACTTATGCAATATATACAAGCAGAGACACACGAGTGAATCCCAGCTGTGAGGATGAGGAAGAGGAGAGTGAGGACGAGGAAGAGGAGTGTGAGGATGAGGAAGAGGAGTGTGAGGTTGATGAAGAGTGTGTGAGGATGATGAGGAGTGTGTGGAGTGTGTGAGGAGTGTGAGGATGATGAGGAGTGAGGATGATGAGGAGTGTGTGAGGAGTGTGAGGATGATGAGGAGTGAGTGAGGAGTGTGAGGATGAAGAGGAAGACTCACGTGAGAGGAGAACAGCATGTTGTTGGAGTTGAAGGGCTCGCGGAACACCTTGATGATGAGGTTGAGGTCCCTCAGATACTGCCGTACCTCGGCCATGAAGGTCTTCACCAGATCATAGTACATCTGTTCCTCCGACGCCGACGGCTCTTCGTCCATCAGAGGGAACACACTGATGTCCTCCTCCACCTGATGGAACATGTCCATCAGCACCTGCAACCAGAGCAACAGGGGCGGAGCTTGAGCAACAGGGGCGGAGCTTGAGCAACAGGGGCGGAGCTTGAGTAACAGGGGCGGGGCTTGAGCAAGTGCTGGGCGGAGATTATTTGCTTGAATGTTGACGTTTGACGTGTTCAATTAGAGCTGCACGGTTAATAATACAAAAAATTGAATAAAACCGAAACGCTGATATATGGCTTAGTGCAATTTATGCGATTTAATTAAATACATGCATGTGTTTCAGATCGCCGTTTATTTTCACGCAAGCATATATATATTGAAATATTAAATTTCTTGATTTTTTCTTCTCTTCATTTTTCATACATGTATATATATGTATATATATATATATATTAGGGCCGGGACTTTAACGCGTTAATTAAGATTAATTAACTACAGGGTTTAACGCGTTAATTAATTACACAAAAAAATATTTTTAATCGCACTTATTTTTGCACCGCGGAACGTTTCTCACTGGGTGAGTTTCGGCGGACCGATTATACTGGCGCACCAACTAGCGTTCATGACGAAGAAGCTGACGAGATCGCTTTGGTTGGCCGGTGGATGGGAAATTTTGTTACAAAAACGAACGGGTGGAAGCGTCGATAAGAGCATGGTTGTGTTCAAGCTATGCAACAAGGAATTCACTATTGCTATTAGTGTAGTGTAGCAATATGCTATTGCTACACTTAACGGCAAAAACACTGGTCTGCTGGACTTGGTTGAACAAAAATAAACAATATTTTGTTGCTTAAGCTTATGTATTCAGTCATTATTCAATGGTATGCTAAAAATCCATGTGAAAAAAATTACTTTTCACTGTTCTCAGGTCAAATATTTATGCAATTAAAATGCGATTAATTTCGATTAATTAATTACAAAGCCTCTAATTAATTAGATTAATTTTTTTAATCGAGTCCCGGCCCTAATATATATATATATATATATATAATTTTATATATTGATATTAAATATAGGTATTATAATTTTACAGTTGGAATGTAAAATTATTGAATTATTATTGAAAATGAAAATTTTAGACATTTAAATATATATATATATATATATATATATATATATATATATACACACACACAATTTGATATTTATTTATTTATATATATATGTGATATTTATTATATTTAGTATTGTAATTTTACAGATGTAATGTAAAAAATATGTGTTATTATATTTAATATATATACGATATTAAATATAAGTATTGTAATTTTACAGTTGTAATGTAAAATAAAATGATTTAACACTACATTCAAATTATTATATTTTTCTTTTGTTATATTTCACTGTAAAATAAAATATATTATAGTAAAAGGTCTTATATTTTTATTTAGTAATAATAGTACGACTACTACTAATTATTATTATTATATAGTCATATTGATATATAAATCACAAAATTGCTGCCCTACCAACAAGCACAGAATTTGTTTTTATCATATTTAAAATATTTTTTATAAATATTTACACTTTTTTTAAAGAATTAAAAAAAAAAGCCTTAATTTTTATATTACTTTTTTTTTTTTATTCATTTTGAGTCATTTCGTTATGTGCTTTTGTCATCTTATATTTTTTTTAAAAGGTTTAATTTTTTTTTATTATTATTTTAATTTTATTTCCAGTTAATAATTTTAGTGTTTCAACTCATTTTTGCAACATTTTTCATTTTCGTTCATTTTTATTTCATTTGACAGAGATGTTTTGAACCCAGTGTGTTAACGATGACAGGGCTGGTGTTCGGTGATGTCACACCTTATCCGCACACATGGCCACGGTGATGTCCTGCTGCGAGATCTCATAATGGCGGATGTTTCGCACGTAGTTCCCCGCCAGCTTCAGTATGTCGGCAGAGATGTACTCCAGCACCGCCACGATGTACACGGACACCTGGTGGTCGATTTTATACCCCAGAACCTCCTGCAGGAGAGACCACAGTCACATGATCAGCTCAATCACTCATGCTTAATGGACACATGAACACAAAAGAGCAGAGCAATTATTGAAGAGAATTATATGTAAGCAATAAGGTACGAAAGGCTGTGCTGTAAAACGCTTACCACACAATACAAATATTGGTAACACTATTTGAAGGGGTGTGCATAAGACTGACATGACACTGTCATAAACATGACATAACACCTGTCATGAACATGAAGGAGTCTTTATGAATGTTTATGACTGTTGTCATTAAGTGTCATTTGGTAAATTATGACACTTTTAATGCAAAGTTGACATTGTTTAAAATGTCTTTGTTATGACAACTTGACATTAACCAAGACAAAAATGTCTTGATTATGACAACTTGACAGAAATCATAACCTGTCAACCTGTCACAAGTATGTCATAACAGGTCTAATTATCAAACTTAAAGAAGTTATTTAGCTTTGCGTTAACATTGGTTAACATGGTTAATGTCAAGTTGTCATAATCAAGACATTTTAAACAATGTCAACTTTGCATTAAAAGTGTCATAATTTACCGAATGACACTTAATGACAACAGTCATAAACATTCATAAAGACTCCTTCATGTTCATGACAGGTGTTATGTCATGTTTATGACAGTGTCATGTCAGTCTTATGCACACCCCTTCAAATAAAGTGTTACCCAAATATTAAAGCCGAAAAATATGCATGCAACTTTCATGAAGTAAAATCACTAAAAGCCTTCCTTCCGCTGGAAAAAATAGTCCCTGACAGTAACAGCAACAGAAGTTACGTACATTATTTCGCCCATAGATGGCGGCAAACACTGTTTTAATGAGTGAGTCAGTCAGTAGGGAAGACTTTTACATTGAAAGGACTCAAACTTGTTATTTTACAGTCTATGGATCAAACATGTGTTTGCGTTGCTAAGAGTGGTTTCTCGGGGTGTTGTGTAGTGATACATAGAACCGTTGGGTGAAGCGGTCACCGTGAATAAAACACAGCTACTGACCAATCAGAATCAAGGATTGGAACTAACCCTTTTATAAAAGAGAATAAGTGATTATTTCAGGTGCCAGTAAAACACACTAATCCGCACATCATCACACACACACCCTTCACCATGGGGAACTTTCCATAAGATCATCTCTCAATGCTAATCAAACCAGCTATTAGGCTAACTGAACTAAAACCATGCCGACTCTAGGTGTGGTGAAGGGTGTGTGATGATGTGGGATATTTTAATCCCAAAGGCCGAGGGAACAGGATCGAAGGCCCCGTTCACACCGCAAGTCCTAATGCTCAATTCAGATTTTTTGCTCAGATCCGATTTTTGATTGGCTATTCACATTACCTTTTAAAATGTGACCTATATCTGATTGCAGTGTGAACTGTTTGAGGTTTCAAACTAACCGGAATGCGCAAAAGAACAATAACAATGACATCAGACGCAGCACGCAGTTGCACTAAAGTTCGGGAGGTTATGGAGGAAGTAAGCATATTCGCATTTATTTCATAATGTTTGTGTAATGGAAACTTTTGCGGGTTTATGGTTGCAAATTCACTACAGAGATCTGTGTGGATGCGTAGACGAAGCCAGGAGTGGTGGGAAGATGTCCCCGTTCTTCCATTTCGTGTGCAATTTTTTCAAAAACGGAGCGGTTACGGTAGGTCCTTCTAGCTTGAATTGAAGTATCTCCCCATATATACAACTTAGATCTAACACCTCACTCTCATTGACTCGCTTCATCGCTGTTCTCCATATCTAGTCAAGTTTTTAATGTTAGGCTACTGTCTGCGTCTGTTGTGTCTAGGGCTTCGCCGGCGCATAATTGTGACAAATGTCGACATAGATTGACGTAAATGTCGCATCAAATCCGCCTTGATTGTTCACACTGCGGCCGCATTGGAAAAATCAGATCTGGGTCTGATTCAGGACCACATATGTATGTGGTCTAAATCTGATTTGAAAAAATCAGATCTGGGCTAGGTTTGAGTGCTCACACTACCTCTGAAGAACTCTGACCTGGTCACTTGACCCCAAAAAAATCAGATTTGGGCCACTTTTGCCTGCAGTGTGAACGGGGCCTTAGTGTCCTGGATCATGAAATAACTGGCCTTTACAAATATAAATCTGCCCCTCTATGGGAGTTTAACACAGGGGTGTCCTGACTTATGACCCCTGTAGTTTAAGGAAGAACATTTATTAATTTACGTATTCATTCACTAAGAAAATTGGTGTCCTAAAAGGTTGGATTTCTCCAAATGTTTTTAATTAAGGCATTAAGGTCAATATCCAAAGGATGATTTTTTTATCCCTCATTTTAGTTGACTTTAGCATGGATGTGTTCACTTATGCTAAGCACTGTATAATTATACTGTGTATATATCTTCTTTTTTTCTTTCATTTTCTCTCAACAACCTCACCATTTCTCTGATAGCTTATTTTTATTCCTTTTTTATCACATCTTTGATTATTACTATTGCTATATATATATATATATATATATAAATTGTATATATAATGATAATTGTTCTACAAATATATTAGGAAACTTATAACAAAGATACACACATCCTCAACAACACAATTTTACACACACACTTCACATAATTACACGTCGTACACCCTTTCTGTTTTGTGTGTTTTGATTTAATGGTATCGTCTAACTGTAATGTATTCTGCTTTAATAATAGGAAAAAAAGTAAATTATCAAAGAAATGGGTGTGTTCACTTATGCTAAAGCACTGTAAGATATTATATAAGAGAATAAATGATTGTTTCAGGTGCCAGTAAAACACACTAGTGACTCGGGCATGTTGACAGGAACTGTGTTGAGTAACAGCGCCACCTACAGGACAACTCAACTCGAAAAATTAGAATATGGTGCAAAAGTTCATTTATTTCAGTAATTCAACTTAAAAGGTGAAACTAATATATTATATAGACTCATTACATGCAAAGTGAGATATTTCAAGCCTTTATTTGTTATAATTGTGATGATTATGGCTTACAGCTTATGAAAACCTTTTCACAATATTCTAATTTTGACTTTGGGGTTTTCATAAGCTGTAAGCCATAATCATCACGATTATAACAAATAAAGGCTTGAAATATCTCACTTTGCATGTAATGAGTCTATATAATATATTAGTTTCACCTTTTAAGTTGAATTACTGAAATAAATGAACTTTTGCAGCATATTTTAGAGTTTCACCTGTAATATGATGGTCAACAAAAAACACACACGTATTTTTTTTTTGCGCTTTAGGTTTTTTAACTATATTTTGTCTACACGTCAAAAAATAGATTTTTCTGACCAATATTTCAGGCTTTACAGGGTTAAACGTCTTTTTGATATATTAATTTGTAGGACGCCGAAAATTTGCTTCCACTTGTGACTGTTGAATTTACTTTGAATCTTAAATTACAATTTAGTAAATTATTGATTTTCTATTCAATTACGTCTTAAAAAAAATGGCCAACACACTACTAACTAACGCAACCAGGCCCCGCCCCTTTATTCTGCGCATGAATTATTTAAAGGCACAGTGTAACTAAAACTCCTGCTGAATTACCTTCAGGAGCGGATGGATCTTATCCACCGGCAGGGCTAAAGGGTTCCTCCTCTTCCTCTTCTCTATAGCAGCCTGAGCGTCTGCGATGGCCCATTTCTCGATCGGGTGCGGGAAACTCCTCTGCACACGCTCCTAAAAAGCCAGAGTCACATATGAGATGGAGAAACCAGCACAAACAGCAAGCAAACAGAGTTTATATGTTTGTGTGGCGTCACAGGATAAAGGGCTGAGGGATGAAGCCTTCCACACGGTACAATGCGAGAGAGAGAGATGAAGAGGGATTATGATGGCTGTGAAGATGAAGATGATGATGCAATCTAAGATCAGAGAACAAGCGGAGGGACCCGACCATGATAAACCAGCTAGCCGGTTTAGCATGCTCTGTGGTTGAGGTCTTAACCACAAACTAAAGCACCTGTCCATCTCACAGCCGGCGTCTGTGAGCAACAACCAAACACACAAAAACAAACATGTGGAACATGAGTTAGTGAAGGTCCGAGCGCCGTCTGAAACGCTCATGGAGTCAGAAATCAGAAACACATTAAAGCCAGTCGCACAATAAAAGATAGATATACGTTATAGTGAGTCCCATGATGCTCAGTGTCTCGAAGCAACACGCCTCTATGTTTTTCATATTTGGCTTGAGGGTGAGTAAATCACAGGCTAATTTTAATTTTTGGCTAGAGATGCACCGATTGATCGGCTGGTGACCGGAATCGGCCGGTTTTCACGTGATCGGCCATGATCGGCGACCGGCCGGTCAGTCTGACATAATCCGATTTTATCCCGGTCAAATGCACTCGGGCGCCGCATGATTAACATCGAGCAACATCAGCATCACACGTGCACACGGAACGCACACATGTAGGAAACCTCGTGAATTACGGCCGTTTCACACCGCAAGGTGCAGCGCGTTTTTTTTTTTCTTCCGGCGTGCATGTTAATCAATGAGTGCAGTCACACCGCGAGCCGGAGCAGCGCGTGAGCGTCGAGCAGGAGCGTCGCGGGAGCAACAGTGAAGCGTGGGTTTCAGTGCTGAGTCTATTTTTGCTGCGCTCAATTTAAGTGAAAGCACACTTTTGATGGACAAAATAAATATGATTTCATCCAAAAAGTGCCCAAAATGCAAAGAATTTGCATGTCTGGTGTGTTTTAACAAGAACTGAAGTAGGCTAGGCTATGTCAGAAAGAAAATGAAGACTCAAAAATATTTATAGAAAATTTACCCATTTAAACTTGTTTTTATTATTTAATTGTTTCCCTGCACACGCTCCACTTGTCCTGTTTAGCTTGGCTGGACATGTGTCAGATGAGAGAAGAACTGCTTGAGAAATATAACTTGCCATTGATGTACAAGTGATTGCAATAGGCCTGTGTGTGTGTGTGTGTGTGTGTGTGTGTGTGTGTGTGTGTGTGTGTGTGTGTGTGTGTGTGTGTGAGAGAGAAATATCTTTATACTGCAAGGCTATATTTATTGAATTTTTATTTGTTATTTATATATTTTATTGCCATTACCTGTTTTCATACAGAAGTTTAGTTTGCTAAATATATCAAATTTTTTTTATTGTATATTGGATGTGAAAAGGAAATGGTTCTTCCATAACACTGCACTTTAGATGTGTGGGAATTTCCCACACCAGGAGTCATTTATATAGTTCTATTTTATAGCGATTATCTGTTCAAAAAATGTTCTATGCAAAATGTTCTATTAAAGAGAAGATAGAAAATAAATATGTGTGTGTGCTGTAAAGTGGTTTGAAATCGGCTAAAATCGGCATCGGCAGGTCAAACTCAAGAAAAATCGGAATCGGGATCGGCCTAGAAAATTGTAATCGGTGCATCTCTATTTTTGGGTGAACTATCCCTTTAAGGTTTTGGCGGCGGTTGTCATGGCGACGGCGTTCACCTCGACGTCCTGAACGGTGCGCGGCTGCGCCTGACAGAGTGTGTTGAGCAGCACCAGAATCAGGCCCTCGATGTACTGAAGCGCCTCCTGCTGGGACGACAGCTTCGGGTGCACCTGGTTCAGTACCTGAAACACACACAACAACAACATGGTGAACGAACATCCAGCGTTTAATGTCGTTTATGTGTGTATGTGGTGTGTTTAATACGCTTTAAGACACACCGTGTGTAAGTTCATAAGTCGACAGCATTGCTGAGTGTTTTCTGCTTAAAACTGCAGTGAACCAAAGACAGTCTCAAACACACGGTTTGAAATCGCTGGTGTTTCTGACGCCACAAACGACCTTGTAACCAATCAGATCAACGTGTGATCGTCAACCAGTGGATCTCTGAGCTGAGTGAGTGAGTGGAGGCGGGGCTCATCTGCATATTCATAGAACCGCGCATACTAAATGAGGCAAGGGTGTCGAGTTACATTCAAGATATTTTAAGGCATGAAGAGGAAAAAACGTTTACATATGTCATTTTGGTGATCAAAGATGAGTTTTGGGATAAAGCTATTGACTGCAGGGGGACTTTAGCAATCTGAGCAACATCTACTTGTTGAAATAAAATAATCATTAACCGAAATAAAATAACATATTAAAAAAAAAATTCAACTTATCAAGGCAACATTTCTCATTTTCATTTAGTTTAACATGAAGTAATAAAACAACCAAAACTAATGGGAAAAAATTCTATACTGACAATATTAAATCTAACAAAACAAACATAAACTAATAAAAAAATTACAACAAAATTACTAAAACTATAAAATCTAAAAAAAAAAATATTCATAAAAAAGCTATAATAGCATGATACTAAAATAACGAGTGTCTTTATTCTCCCTCCCACCTAAATCTGTGTGTGTGAGGGATTCGTCAGCTCCCGCAATGAGATGCTTTTAAAAGCGCAGCCAGAAACATGCAAGGGATTGTGGGTATTCTAGTGAAGCTGGCCTGAGGACTTCCTGTTGAGACATCGTTCACGACACACACACACACACACACTTCCTCATGTGAAGTCTCAGTGTGTAAACGGGTTTCTGTGTGACATTCTGGGAAATCCTCAACACAAACTACCAAGGCCAACTAAACCGCAGCACGGTGATGGACAGCTGTCAATCAATCTAAAACCACACAACAAGCCTGACAGATGCACAGTAGATCATAGAAATGCAGAATCAGCAGCGCTCATGATCCCATCGCATGTTCAGTAGCGACACACAACGCTCGACTTCACACAGTTATGACAGGAATTTTACTCTGAGAAACCACAGCTAGTCCAGGCCTGCGTTCACACACACACACACACACACACACACACACACACACACGCACACACACACACTTTACCCTGCTGTACCACAGTACAGAATCCAGCTCGAGTACAAACACAGTCGGGTTACTGGGGCAAGAAACTCCTCCAATAAAACTACTCTGGTTCATCAAGATCAAGCTGAGGAAAAATTAACAATTAAGTGCATCATAAAAATATTAAATTAAAAAAGTTTTTTTTAAATAAAGCAATCATTTAAAGTTGCTTAAATCAAATATTTAAAATTAAAATAATTTAATAATTTTTAAATAAAAATAATCTAAATAAACATACCTTATAATTAAATAATACAAATGTATATAAATACATCATTTTAAAATAAGAACAAAACAAAAAAATACAACTCATAAAAATGTTAAATTGAATTAAGTATTTTTCAAATAAAACAATCACTTGTTAAAAGTTAATTCAATCAATTATGTAAAATTTTAATAATTTTAAAATAAATCTTGCTTATAATTAAATTCAAATATACATGCATTTAAAAGAGAACTAAAAATAAAACTTTTTAATTAAATCATAAAAAAAAAACAATGTTTTAAAGTACCACTTATTAAAAGGGTTAAAAATAAAACACTTGTTAAAATTAAATTAAGTATTTTTTAAATAGTTAAAGCGTAAAAGTTAATTCAATCAAATATGTAAAAATTAAAATAATTAAATAAATTTAAAATAAAAAACTTTCTAATAATTAAATTCACATATTTAAAATAGAATGTTTTTGATTGATTGATTTGTTTAAATTTTTAAATCTTTTATGGTGCCCAGCCCTCATGGGCTTATTAGACATTACAACTTCACAAATATCACCAAATAGCCACGTGACATAAGACAGAGTCCAACATAGCATAACTAAACCACTTAAAGATAAAAAAAATAAAAAAAATAAGTACACATACAAATAAAGATGGCTTTTCATACGGGATACAAAATGCTTTGCCGTAAATACCAGGCTTTTTCTATAAATTTTGCCAAAGCAAAAACATGATTTTCAAACAACCAGCACAAAATCTCCCCTTCATATTTCCTAAATATATCAGGATTTTTTAACTGGATTAATTCAAAAAGAGAGTTCCTTAAATCACAGTATAAAGGACAATAAAAAAACAAAGTGAAATTCATCTTCCACAACCTTGAGATCACACAATTCACACAAACGTAAATGTTCAGGTACACCTTTAAATCGACCCACTTCCACTGCACAGGTAACGTACTAGTTCTCAATTGCGCACAAAGGGACCTCTGGCTTCTCTTTACATTAAGGAAAATATAAGGTTCTGATTCTGAAAGATTCTTAAACTGAACGTAAGTTTTGGCTTCTTCCATATATCTTGTTTCCATTGACCTTCATATTTACTTAACAATCTTTGTCTGACAACCTTTATATTACATTGAAGATTATTATAATACATTATATGCAAGTCAGACACCGACAGACCAAAGATTTATATAGTTGTGTAAATGTAGAAAAACCAAGATCTGTACATAGTTTCATTTTGCTCAACACAGAAACCTAATGCTCTTCCAGCAGACTCTGCTAGTATTTTCCTTCCCTCTGTGAACGTCATATTTTCATCAAAAACAAAACCAAGATATTTATAATGACAAGTATCCTTTAAGGACACAGGGCCAAACTGAAATATATGAATACTCTGTAATTCACTTTTTCCCCTAAATTGAACCACTTTTCATAATTAATAGTAAGATGCCATTTACTACACCTTGAACTCATAATATTCAACATATTTTGTAAATTCACTTCATCAAAATAATGTCATCTGCATAGAGCAGAATACTTAAATTCATGTCCTCAATTTGCACACCCAGATTACCCTGCTTAATTTCTTGAGCTAAATCAACACACTGATTAAATAATTTAAAAAGTCGAATTACATTTTTTTTAAATACCACTTATTAAAGAGTTAAAAATAAAACACTCAAGTGAATTAAATCATACAAATTTAAGATTAAACTACATTATTTTAAAATAGGAACAATTAAAATAAAACTTACTAAAACTAATGAAATCATTAAAATGTTACATTTTTTAAATAAAATTTAAAATGTCAATTTTAAATAAATCGAAAACAAAAACACTAATTTAGTCATAAGTTAATTATCTTGAAATTAAATTCACCAAAATAAAGCACCTACTAAAAAAAGATAAAATATATTCATTGTTGACTAGCACCAATTTAACATCAGAGAACTATGAACATGTGAATGTGTTTTTAAATCCCTAAAATATTACATTTTGAAATCTCAGAGGGATTGAAGTAAATATTTTAGCTCAAATGGCTGATAACTGACTGGTTATTATGGGTTATTTTATATATTTTTGAACAAATTCACATGAAATCAAGCCCTCTGAAGACATCAGAACATTATAAAGTGCACCTGGCTCCGGTTCTGTCTTCTGATTGGTCAATCCCGTGTTGATGTGCACCTGTAGAGACTGACTATCAGCCTCAGTTCACAAGCCATGACTAGATCTGCTAGTGAAGATGCAAGACAGAGAGCGACACAAACACACACACAAATACAATAACTCACACAATCACACACACAAATTTTAGAGAGCTCAGGACGTTTTCCTTTTGCTTTCTGTTCCCATGCGCTTCAGACTCGGATCACATGCCTGACGCTTCATTCCCAGCATTCCTGTGGCGGCACTATGGCGAGCTGGTATTTAGTGGGAATGCACAGTACAGTATGCTGACAGTGTGTGTGTGTGTGTGTGTGTGTGTGTGAGAACAGCAACACACACAGTCACCCTGTTCTCATTTACAATTCATGCAGCCACTTAAAATGTGCTTTTCCCATGTTCATCCGTCTTTAGTGTGTAATGTTCTTCTCTATATCAGTGTTTCTGAACTCCTGAAACGCCTCCATTGTAGTCTTGAGTTTCATCCGGGAACGAACGCGTCACAATATTCCTCATCATAATAATTCATACGCAGAATAAAGGGGCCTGGTGGAGTTAGTTAGTAGTGTGTTTAACTGGCGGTTATGGAAAGGGGCGGGACATTTCACAAACACACTCAAAGCGCTCGACCAATCAGAGCACACTGCTCCAGCCGACCAATCAGAGCACAGTGTGCTTTTCAGGAGGAGGGGCTTCATAGAGACAGGAAGTAAACAGAGCGTTACTGACAGACTGGGAAGAGAGGAGCCGCAACAATGGAGAATATGAGGAGAATAATCAACATTCAAGTTCTAGAAGAGACTAAAACAACATCAAGACTTTGAAAAAGAGCATAATATTTCCTCTTTAAAGCCTCTGTGCTGCGATATGGGAAAATATACACACATACCCATACAGTCTCACAGGATCCTGTATAACAATCTACATCATCATCACTAGTGCTGTTTAATATGGAATGCCAAAGCTGACTTAATTAAAAATAAATAAATACATAAATAAATATACGAAGAAATGTAAAAAAGCAAAAATACATAAATAAATACATAAATAAATAAACAAAGAAATGTAAAAAAGTACAAATAAATGAGTATTTATACTTTTATTTCCTTATTTATGTATAATTGTATTTTTGTACACATTTATTTATTTATACATTTATTCATTTATTTATTTCCACTTATTTATTTCCACATTCATTTATGTATATATGATTTTATGTCTACATTTATTTATTTCCACATTTATTTATTTCTACATTTCTTTGTCCGTATGCTAATGAGGGGGGCGTGTTTTACCTCAGACATCAGCAATCGAGCTCAGAGTGGCAGTGCTGAAGCTTTGAGGCCACAGTGACACCTTGTGGTGTGACCAAACGAAACGCAAGAAGTGTGCGGACAATATCACATTTTAAGTCATGTATATTATCCTAACTGTATGTAGGGTAGGCTATATAGGGTTAACACACACAGCACACATGAACAGAAACTGCACTTCAACGGGTCTGATAGCAGACACTTGGACATGGACGCGCACCACGTGTTACTGTTAATTTTATTATAATCCCCCCCCCCCAGTTATAATTATAACCGAGTAGTTTATCGATTAATATTAAGAACTTGACATATATGATGATGTATAGCCTACCTATTTAATAAGGTTTGGGTAGATATAAAATCAATTTATAGGGGGAAATATCCCCACGCATGGGCACGACAGGTGCTGTTTGAATGGGCCTGATGATGCTTCTGTCCTCCACTGCATGGCGTGAGATGCGTGGCTCACAGCGTTTACATGAGCCCATTTTGTTTGATTTAAGAATAATTACAAATTGATGACTTGTGATTAATCAGTATCTAAGA
>CM060601.1:39900508-39925508 GCA_030578255.1 Tiaroga cobitis
CGCAGGCGAAACTAACAGAGCGCCGGGACGCAGATCGGAGATCACTCCCGTCACCCGGAAAGTAAAACATAATAAGTATAAAATAATAAATAATAATGATATATCAAATTCAACAAGTATAAAAATACATAATATTAAATATACATTAAAAAAGTGCATGCTTACTTCTTTACATCTCTAAAATTTTAAGAAATAGAAATTGTTTGGATATAACTTACAGCTTGATTTTGTTTGTTAAAAATACTGATTTGGAGTGCGATGACGCAATGACGCACGGCGGCCGCAGACAAAACTAACAGAGCGCAGAGACGCAGATCACTCCGTCACCAGGAAAATACAACATAGGAGTAGCACAATAAATGTGACAATTTTTCAAATATAGAACGTATAATACAATTTAAAAATATATACATTACAAAATGATGTGCGTGCTCACAGTTTTACAGCTCTACGATTTTTTAGAAATTACAATTTTGGATATATGCTTGATTTTGTTTTCGAAAACAATAGTGGCTTCGATTACTAAATTAGTTTAATCTCTGGCTTTTTTCATGTTTTTTTTTGTTGTTGTTTTTTTTGTATTAATGATGTACGTCATTTTTTAAAAACAAACTAGGGAGGGTTTACTTGATATTTACCCACAACACAATAATGATTATGTTTACCACCTGTGACGTCTTTCTGGAGAAACCATTGAGTTATTTGAATTATATATTCTTGGCTGTGTGGCAATATTACTAACGATATTAATATTATAAAAATAAATAAAAACTTCAGCGTGAATGTGATCACGTGACGATGAGCGGTGGCGCGCGCCAGTGACGTCAATGCGCGTCTGGCGGGAATCTGACGGTTCGCGGAGTGTCAACAAACTCCCGAAGCGTTTCATTCACATTTATTCGACCATAAAGAGATTTATTCTGCTTATTCTCTTCCGTCGGTCGTGTCAGCTGTAGTGAGAGCGTCTCTCCTCCGGTTGTGAAGCGCGTGTGTTCTGTTGTGCTGTTTATAGGTGGAGATATGCAGGCGTTTTTGAAAGGACCTTCCTCACAGAGTATTAAAGCTCAGAAACCTTCATCATCTTCATCATCATCAGGTGGAGAGAAGAAGCAGAGAGCACTTCCCTGGGTGGAGAAATAGTAAGACTTCATCATATCTGCGTAAACGCTCAATATTCATGTGATCTGACTGAGTTATTGAAAAATCATAGCAGCAAACGTTAAAAAATGAAACGGAATTATGCATTTTTGACCCGACGTGTGTTCATAGTTGACCTCAGATTTCACCTGTTCATGTTTTTGATCTCTTAATTAGCAGACCAAAGTGTGTGGATGAAGTGGCCTTTCAGGAGGAGGTGGTTGCAGTACTGAAGAAGTCTCTAGAGGGCGCTGATGTGCGTGAGGCGAATCATCAATGTCAAATGTTATTTATATAGCATTATATAGCGAATCATCACAACTCACTAGGGATGGGCGATACCACTTTTTCGATACATACCGATACTTTTAAGGCCAGTATCGCCGATAGGATACATCTAAACTGAACTTCTACATAAATTAAAAAAAATCTTAAATTATTGAATTACTACGAGTAAAACGGGTAATGATACCTGCTTAACATTATATTTAAAATGCATTTTAACATTTAATACCTTAATTGTAACTTATTCGATTTTTTTTGTCTCGTTTACACATGGTTAAAAAGTTTACTTATAGTAGTAACCATGGAAATCTACAAAGTATCGTAGGCCTGATTGAACTATGGTCATTATAATGTCACTGAAATATCGATATTTTTATTTGAGGATTGATAGTTTCGATACTCGACGTCGGTATCAATATATCAATACTTCATGTCGATACGCCCATCCCTACAACTCACGAGAACAGTTGAGATTTAACATGTTGCTAGCATGATTTAGCACAGTCCTAGCATGATTTAACGCGTTGCTAGCATGTTTTAAAATGTTGTTAGCATGATTTAGCACATTGTTAGTGTGAATCGGTATGTTGCTGCTACCATGATTTAGCATGATGTTGGCATGTTTTAACACGTTGCTAACATGCATTAGCACACTGTTAGTGTGTTTAACATAATTTAACACATTGTTAGCATGTTGATAGCATGTTTTAACATGTTGTTGCTATTATTTAACACAATGCTAACATGATTTGGTGTGTTGCTATAATGATTTAGCATGTTGCATGTTAGTGTGATTTACTACCTGGCTAGCATGAATTGGCATGTTGCTAGCATGTTTTAGCGTGTTGTTAGCATGATTTGGCATGTTTTGCTGCTAACTTGGCTTGTTAGCATGATTAGTTGTCAAGGGATCATTTCCATAAGTACTTAAAATTACATTTACATTAAGATGCTTTTATCCAAATTGCATTAAGGCACACATTTACATTCTTATCAGTTCTTGCTTTCCCTGGGAAGCGAACCCATGTCCTTGGCGTTGCAAGCGCCAACGCTCTACTGTTTGAGCTCCAGGAAAGCTAACAAATTGGCGTAATGATGATGTGCTCTGTTCTCTCAGCTGCCCAACCTGCTGTTCTATGGACCGCCTGGAACCGGAAAGACGTCCACCATCCTCGCGGCGGCCAGAGAGCTTTATGGGTAAGCGCTGCAGAATGACGGATGCATTTTGAGATTCAGACGCGCGTGTGCGCTGATGTCCTGGCGCTGTGCTTTAGGCCGGAGCTGTACCGACAGAGGGTCCTGGAGCTCAACGCGTCGGATGAACGAGGGATCCAGGTGGTGCGAGAGAAGGTGAAGAACTTCGCCCAGCTGGCGGTGGCCGGCTCGCGGACCGAGTGAGTTACGCGGCGAACAAACGCAGCGATTTCCCACCGATTAGGGTCAGAAATCGGATACTTGTTATAAAATTGATTTCGATTCCATTTATCGATTCCTCTTATCGATTCCTTTGTGAGCATTTCAATATGACTTTATGACGCGCTGTTTTCAGTGTTGCACACGTGTGTAACTATATTGTGCCGCTCTTAAAGTGACAGCGCTAATATTCCTGCCGTCTCTATAATAACTCTAATCAAACAACTAAAGACAGAGAAAATTGACTCGTTCTTCACTTAATAACTGTAAATATATTTGTAATGTATATATTAATAAAGTGCAGTGTTATTGTACATTTGATTACAGTTTCTGTACCTGAAAATCTTAAAACACTGTTTCTTTCAATCATATCAATGTTCAGTTGTGTATTTGTTGCGATTGCTAATTTTTTATTTTATCATTTTTAATTACTGAGTGTTTATTGTCTTTAATAATGTTCTACATTTTATATTAGTTCGGATAGGTGTTTTTAAACCACAGGCTTTATCCTGTTGATTTGTGTTCATGATATTCAGCTACAATTAAATGTTTTGCAAACACACTAAATGTGAATATCAAAAAAAAAAAAAAAAAAATTCTATCATAATTGGAATCGAAATCAGGAAATCGATAAGCAGAATCGAAATAGGAATCAGAATCGTTAAAATTGAAACGATACCCAGCGCTACTGCCAATCGAGTGTTTCTGAACGCAAGCTTTTCCTCTCTGAATCGCAGCGGGAAACCTTGTCCGCCGTTCAAGATCATAATCCTGGACGAGGCAGACTCCATGACCAACGCGGCTCAGGCGGCACTCAGACGCACGATGGAGAAGGAGTCGCGAACCACGCGGTTCTGTCTCATCTGCAACTACGTCAGCCGGTCAGTGTGAGCGCCGCGAACGCACAAACCCGCTGCGAGCTTCGTATGCTAACTCTCGCTTGTTTCGCAGGA
Source organism: Tiaroga cobitis (assembly GCA_030578255.1). Lineage (NCBI taxonomy): Eukaryota > Metazoa > Chordata > Actinopteri > Cypriniformes > Leuciscidae > Tiaroga > Tiaroga cobitis. The sequence goes on from CM060601.1 coordinate 39,904,297, forward strand.
TCATCGAGCCGTTGACCTCCAGATGCTCCAAGTTCCGCTTCAAACCGCTGGCCAATGACATTCAGCAGGAGCGGCTGCTGGAGATCTGCGGGAAGGAGAACCTCAAGTACAGCAAAGATGTAAATCAAGCAGTCTATAAATTACAGGAACGTCTGTGTGTGTGTCTGTCTCTGTGTGTGTCTGTCTGTCTGTCTGTGTGTGTGTCTGTCTGTCTGTGTGTGTGTCTGTCTGTCTGTCTGTCTATCTGTGTGTGTGTGTGTCTGTCTCTGTCTGTCTGTGTGTGTGTGTGTGTCTGTCTGTCTGTCTGTGTGTGTGTGTGTCTGTCTCTGTGTGTGTGTGTGTGTGTCTGTCTCTGTCTGTGTGTGTGTATGTGTGTCTGTCTCTGTCTGTGTGTGTGTGTGTGTGTGTGTGTGTGTGTGTGTGTGTCTGTCTGTCTGTCTGTCTGTCTCTGTCTCTGTCTCTGTCTCTGTCTCTGTCTCTGTCTCTGTCTCTGTCTCTGTCTCTGTCTCTGTGTGTGTGTGTGTGTGTGTGTGTCTGTCTATCTGTGTGTGTGACTGTCTGTGTGTGTGTCTGTCTGTTAATCGCATATTTCTCGAACCGTTAGTCTGATGGATTTCACACTTGACGGGTGTCTTGCTACGGGACGAGTAAGTGCAGTGCCGAGTTTGACGTTGTTTGAATTAGAAATGCAAAAGATATTGTTAAATATATCGGTAAAGTTGTGGTTTAAAAATAAACCTTCTGTCAGCTAAACATTAAGTCAGCTACACTGTTTACTTCTGAATATTGTAGTTATTCAGATTGTAGTTAGTTGTCGTTAGTTAGTTATATATGTAGTTAAATTTTCCAAATGAAGCAGTCTTGTTAATTATTACCCATGAAATAGCGTTGTCTTTAGTCGCTGCTAATACCAGTAAAATGTTCCGTCTGACTGACTTACTGACTAGCGCATCTGATTGGTCACGCGTCGGGTCAGAGGTCACTCTTCCGCCAGAACTAGACTCTTTGTTAACGGAAGCTGGTGATTTATAGTAGAGATGCACCGATTGATCGGCTGGTGACCGGAATCGGCCGGTTTTCACGTGATCGGCCATGACCGGCGACCGGCCGGTCAGTCTGACATAATCCGATTTTATGCCGGTCAAATGCACTCGAGCGCCGCATGATTAACATCGAGCAACATCAGCATCACACGTGCACACGGAACGCACATGTAGGAAACCTCGTGAATTACGGCCGTCTCACACCGCAAGGTGCAGCGCGTTTTTTTTTTTCTTCCGGCGTGCATGCTAATCAATGAGTGCATTCACACCGCGAGCCGGAGCAGCGCGTGAGCGTCGAGCAGGAGCGTCGAGCAGGAGCGTCGAGCAGGAGCGTCGAGCAGGAGCGTCGAGCAGGAGCGTCGAGCAGGAGCGTCGAGCAGGAGCGTCGAGCAGGAGCGTCGAGCAGGAGCGTCGAGCAGGAGCGTCGAGCAGGAGCGTCGAGCAGGAGCGTCGAGCAGGAGCGTCGAGCAGGAGCGTCGAGCAGGAGCGTCGAGCAGGAGCGTCGCGGGAGCAACAGTGAAGCGCGGGTTTCAGCGCTGAGTCTATTTTTGCTGCGCTCAATTTAAGTGAAAGCACACTTTTGATGGACAAGATAAATATGATTTCATCCAAAAAGTGCCCAAAATGCAAAGAATTTGCATGTCTGGTGTGTTTTAACAAGAACTGAAGTAGGCTAGGCTATGTCAGAAAGAAAATGAAGACTCAAAAATATTTATAGAAAATTTACCCATTTAAACTTGTTTTTATTATTATTTAATTGTTTCCCTGCACATGCTCCACTCGTCCTGTTTAGCTTGGCTGGACATGTGTCAGATGAGAGAAGAACTGCTTGAGAAATATAACTTTCCATTGATATACAACAAGGGATTGCAATAGGCCTGTGTGTGTGTGTGTGTGTGTGTGTGTGTGTGTGTGTGAGAGAGAGAGAGATAAATATCTTTATACTGCAAGGCTATATTTATTGAATTTTTATTTATATATTATTTTATTGCCATTACCTGTTTTCATACAGAAGTTTAGTTTGCTAAATATATAAATTTTTTTATTGGATATTGGATGTGAAAAGGAAATGGTTCTTCCATAACACTGCACTTTAGATGTGTAAGAATTTTTCACACCAGGAGTCATTTATATAGTTCTATTTTATAGCGATTATCTGTTAAAAAAATGTTCTATGCAAAATGTTCTATTAAAGAGAAGATAGAAAATAAATATTTGTGTGTGCTGTAAAGTGGTTTGAAAAAATAAAATCAGAATCGGCTAAAATCGGCATCAGCAGGTCAAACTCAAGGAAAAATCGGAATCGGGATCGGCCTAGAAAATTGTAATCGGTGCATCTCTAATTTATAGTTGATTTAGTTATAAATATGGATATTTTTCTTGGCTCCAGAAGGCCGTTATTAACCCCTGAGTCGTATGTTTGTATGATTACTGTTATGATGGATGGATGCGCTTTATTTGGGCTTCAAAATCTCATGCTCCATTCACTCCCATGTAAAGCTGGGAAGAGCCAGGATATTATCTAATATAAGTCTGGTTGTGTTTGGCTGAAAGAAGAAAGTCATATACACCTAGGATGGCTCAAGGACGAGCTTTTGGATGAATTATTCCTTTAAAGCACAAGCTCTCTTTAATGGAGTAAATATTTGTGTGTGTGTGTGTGTGTCGAAGGGAATCGATGCTCTGGTGAAGGTGTCAGATGGAGATCTCAGGAAAGCCATCACGTATCTCCAGAGCGCCGCGAGACTCAACGCTGACCGGGAAATTACTGAACAAATCATCATCGAGATCGCCGGGGTGAGTGAACGCACCTGATGCAGTGTTTCCCCTAAGATTTTTTTCAGGGGGGGGGGGGGGGACTGCTAGTGTTGCGGAGCGGGCGTGTTACGGATACGTGGTGTAATTTTTTTTAGTAATCAAAAAGCATGTCTAATTAATTGAAATCATGTATTATGAATCATTAAACATATACAACTTTTTTTTTTTTTTTTTGAAAATCTATGAAAAAAGTCACTATTTCTGTGTTGTGTTTTTTCTGGTAATAAAATGAAGACATAAAACACAAATTGTATCATTTATCATCAATTTTAATCAAATGCCATTAAATAAACTTTTTGTCAAATAATGTGCTGCACAATGAGCTTTAGGCTACTGTTAAAATTAACACATGGAAGAAAAAGATATATATTTTTTTAATTTAGTTTTGATAATTTTTTTGGATTAGTGTTAGTATTATTACATTGGGACATATCTCAATTCTACAGTACAACGGTAATATATTTCTGTAAAGTTAAACCGAACTTTTATTTTGACGGGTTGCCGTGAAGACCTTTTGAGTTTCTGTGTGTTTATGTCATGATGGTAGTTTTTTTAGGGGTGGGGGGTCGTTTTGGGGGGGCGGGCCGCCCCCCCCAAAACAATGGTAGGGGAAACACTGTGATGGAGACCCATAAACCGTCTTTAATAAACTCTACTTTCTTTTCAAGGTGGTTCCACCCAAAGTGATTGAATCGCTCCTCCAGATCTGTTACAGAGGCGCTTTTGAGAAGCTGGAGCTCGCTGTGAAGGTGAGACTGGACACACACACTGTTTGCAGGGTTCGTACGAGGAGCTTGAAGTGCTTGAGTTTGACTTTTTGAAATAATATATGTGAAATCAGCGTTTAATTTGATCGAGTAAAGAATCTTAACACAAAATTAAAGCTGCGGTCCGTCTGATATAGATAGAGGCATTTCCCATGGATATGAGTGTGATATTGCTCATATAAATGTTAAGTATATGATACATCTTTCATTCTTCAGCTCAATCATATATTAATGGGAGAAAATGGTTTTTTTTTTTTATTAATGGTTTATTTTTGTTTATCTATTTACCTTTTTTTTTATTTAAAAGATAAAAATATTGTTTGATAAATGAGATAAATTGATAAATGAAGTCCATCAAAAAATTAGTGCTTGAATTTCATTGCACAGCATCTGTACAAACCCCTGTGTTTAAGAGCTCATTATTGTGCTCCTCAAACTCTCAACTCAATATTGTTACAAAATATTCTTCTTGCTTAGTATTCCTGTCTTGTTTTCTCCAAAAAAAATACATAAAAATCCTTAACCCTCTGGTGTTCTTCGGTCGTTTCCGACCGGAATTTTTTAAATAAAAAAATGTTAAAAATCGTAGCTTCATCGGAATGGTACGAAACTTGGTGACTTTTATGGTACTTAGTATATGAACACACAAAAAAATTGGGGACATGATTTGAAAAGTCTAAGTGGTCGTAAAAAAAATAGTCACACTCATGGCCTTCGGTCAAAAATGACCGGCCATAGGAAATGAATGGGAAAATGGCAAAAATATGAAAATACAGAGGTTTTTTGTGCGTACAATCTACAAATCAGCCACGATGCAGAAAAAAAGCATAACACAGTGAAGGGGTGAATCTCTAAAACATCAAGAGTGCAAAACAGACAAATACACTCACACACACACACACTTATACACACAAAAACACACGCACACACAAATGAACGTGTGTCATTGCAAAAGCTAATTTTGGGAAATGTGTGAAATAAAAGCAATTATTCATCAATGTAAGGAATAAAAAGCACACAGATATGAAAGCATGAGACTGTAAGCCATCAAGGTTGCAAAATAGACATGCTCACACACACACAGACACACACACACACATAGGGAAATATGAGACTGGTGAAACTGTAACAGAGAAATGTGAGAATATGTGAAATCAAATCAATGAATCAAATAAAGGGGAGACATTGGGTCCAAAATGCAAAGGTCACACACTATGTCTCTCTCTCTTGAACACACGCACACACACACACACAGTGTAAGATCAAACAATGGAATTCTTCCCTAGTAACCTCCAGGCCTATTGCAGCACATATGTGCTCTTTTGTGTTTATTAGAGGTTGAATTCAAATCAAATACTGTCAAACTACCCATACTACTTCTGAATAGGATGTCTACTTCATAAATTGTATGAAAATTATGGAAATACATGGTTCAGATCACTCAAAACATATATGAAAATGGAGGCGCCCTTATATGGTCAGTAAGGAAGCTTGGCGTTCCATGCATCTAGTGAAAAAGTTTGGTATGCGCCAAAATAAAATCTTGACTGAAAGCTTATTTTTTGAGATATCAACCTAAAATTTGGAACACAACTTCTTAAGATTTTTGGCTTTCATTTTCTTGCAGTTTTAGAGTAAAATATATTTTATAATATATATATTTTATATAAAATATAAATAATAAAAATTTTACATTGTTCATTTTTATTAACTCAAACTTTCATAACTTTTTTTCTGTTTCACTTTCATAATTTCTTTCACTTCTACAATAATCTGGCAAATGTCTTCTTTAAAACAAGACCAACCATAGGTCTATATTCCAAAGCATTCTTGAATTACAACCATTTAAGTTTGGATAGTGATTTTCATGTCTATGCGAAAATAATATAAATTTTATTTATTTTTTTAAAAATAAAATAAAACAACCAAACAAACAAAAAACTTGACAAAAATAGTCTTTGAGAATCACTTATTATAAATTAAAATCCACAACCTGAAAAAAATAGGCAAATATGTGCAAAAACAACTAGAATTCACAAGCCTTTCTACAGAGGCTGTAAATCCATCTAGTGGTTAAAATATGATATTGCATGATAATTATGCTCACTACATCCACCAGATGGCTCCAATGTGATTTAAAAAAATGTTTTCTATAGGCCAAGGATCCACTTTAACCTGAAATACAGCATTAATTAAAAAATAATAAAAATAATATATATATATATAAATTTTCTATTATATTCAATGGGAAAAAATTTATCATAATTATTGCATAAATATTAATTATTTTCATAAAATTCTCTCAAAACACAAAAAAGAAAAAGAAAAAATATTATTGAACAAAAATAAATTTCATTGATTTTACTGAAAAAAAAATAAAAATTGATTTCAGGGGTCCGGTCACTTTTGACCGCGAAGGTCTTGAGTGTGACTGGAAAACGAAGAACTCCAGAGGGTTAAATCAAGATGCATTTACTCGAGAAGCAAGCTGTCAGTGGAGTTTAAATATAAACTTAATGCAAAGTGGAATTAGATTAGATTATTATTCTGACCCCATTGGCAGACATTTGTTAATTTTGAATCAATTTTACAATAACCGACTTAATATCTTCAATCATTTTGCTTCTCCAGTAAATGTATCTGAATTTAAGAATGTTTATATCTTTATAAACATCATGTTTTGCCGTGTGTGAATGTTTTCAGCATCGGTTTTCCATAAAGCTCGTCTTGATTTGTGCAGGATCTGATCGATCAGGGATTCGCTGCAACCAACGTTCTCAACCAGTTACACGAGGTCATCATCGAAGAGAAGCTGAGCGACAAACACAAATCCGCCATCGCAGAGAAGATGGCCGTAAGTGGACAGAGACTGAACGTTTGCTTGTTCTGTTCAGTGGAAATGTATGGAAGCTCGTTTCCGCCACAGAATAAAAACATTTTAAAAGATAATTCCAACTTTTTATCTCACAATTGTGTGAGTACATCTTGCAATTCTGACTTTATTTCTCAGAATTGCGTGATATAAAGTCAGAAATATGTGTTATAAAGTCAGAATTGTGAGAAATAAACTTTATCACACAATTTTGACTTTATAACACAATTGGGATAGAAAGTAAATTGCAAGTTTATTTCTCACTATTCTGACTTTATAAGACACAATTCTGACTTTATAAGACACAATTGGAAGAAAAAAAGTCAGAATTGTGAGATTAAAAAGTCGCAATTACTTTTTTTTTGGAAACAAGCTTCCACTGAATGTGTTGGTTGTTTTGTTGAAGTCGTGTTCTGATCTGTGTCTCAGGAGGTGGATAAGTGTCTGGCCGACGGTGCTGACGAGTATCTGCAGTTATTGAGTCTCGGCTCGGTCATCATGCAGCAAGCCTCACAGAACACCTGAGCCGACCAATCAGCAGCTCCGTTACACTTCAGCTGACCAATCAGCTTCACACATGGCTGCCTAGATTGCCGTTTTCAACTTTTTGTACATTTGAAATATGTAATTAAAACATTTCTTTCCCATATATATGTTGTGGGGTGTTTAAAAAAAAAACATTTTTTATTTTTTATTCAAATATTTAGGATGTGCTGCCATAGTTCTGAACTCCTGAAACGCCTCCATTGTAGTCTTGAGTTTCTTCCGGGAACGAACACGTCACAATATTCCTCATTATAATAATTAATGCGCAGAATAAAGGGGCGGGGCCTGGTGGAGTTAGTTAGTAGTGTGTTAAACTGGCGGTTATGGAAAGGGGTGTGACATTTCCCAAACACGCTCGAAGCGCTCGACCAATCACAACACACTGCTCCAGCCGACCAATCAGAGCACAGTGTGCTTTTCAGAAGGAGGGGCTTCTGAAGAGAGGAGCCGCAACTATGGAGATTATGAGGAAAATAATGTATTTTTGAATATTCAAGCATAAAATAAAGCAGTTTTTAATAGGTCACATCAAAAGTTCATTGTCACACAACCTATTTTCAACCACATCTTGTTTCCAACCTAAAAAACTTGAGTATATCGACTCAAGGACATTTAGCTTTCGTCAGATGCCTTTCAATCATAATTCAGATCACTCCATATAATGTGGTCTGGGCTTCATCGGATCTAGAACGGTCTGTTTCTGGAGCGCGTGTTGATGATTCCCAGCACTGAGAACGCACTGGCCGCTGCCGTCACCAAACTGATGGCGCCAATCGCCCGTGACGCCTGTCAACACAGAAAACCACACAATATCACATAAACAGCCTCGTTCCCAATCAGAACATCAAATTATTGTTATACTATTCATAATATGAATAAAATCATTAAAAGTACAGGCACATACAGTGATGTGCCTCTGACTAATTACCATATTCATCTATCATGTATTTAATGGTACTTGACAGCATTTTTGGCATCAGGCGTTTCCCGAATCAGAAGCATTTTTGGTCGGAGCACCCATGATGCTTTACAATCATCCTAGCTAGGGAACTCACACTAGATTTGATATGTGCCAAAATGCCATATCAGTGCAATTTTTCGTGTGGTCCTGATTGAATAGTTATGGAAGCTTGTTTCCGCCACAGAATGCAAAATAAAAAAGTAATTTTGTGACTTTTTGTCCCACAATTCTGACTTTTTTTCTCACAATTGCATGATATAAAGTCAGAATTGCGTGATATAAAGTCAGAATTGCGTAATATAAAGTCAGAGTTGCGTGATATAAAGTCAGAATTGAGATATAAAGTCAGAATTGCGTGATATAAAGTCAGAGTTGCGTGATATAAAATCAGAATTGCGAGATATAAAGTCAGAATTGCGTGATACAAAGTCAGAATTGCGTGATATAAAGTAAGATTTGCGTGATAAAAAAGTCAAATTGCAAGTTATAACGTCAGAATTACGTGATATAAAGTCGCAATTGCGTGATATAAAGTCAGAATTGCGTGATATAAAGTCGCAATTGCGAGATATAAAGTCAGAATTGCGTGATATAAAGTCAGAATTGCGTGATATAAAGTCAGAATTGCGTGATATAAAGTCAGAATTGCGAGTTATAAAGTCAGAATTGCGTGATATAAAGTAAGAATTGCGAGATATAAAGTCAAATTGCAAGTTATAAAGTCAGAATTACGTGATATAAAGTCGCAATTGCGTGATATAACGTCAGAATTGCGTGATATGAAGTCGCAATTGCGAGATATAAAGTAAAAATTACGTGATATAAAGTCGCAATTGCGTGATATAAAGTCGCAATTGCGAGATATAAAGTAAGAATTGCGTGATATAAGTCGCAATTGCGAGACATAAACTTTTTTCTCAGAATTGCATGTTTATATCTCGCAATTGTGAGATAAAAAGTCGCAGTTATCTTTTAAAATGTTTTATTCTGTGGCAGAAACAAGCTTCCATAAACACCAAATTCCTGGAACATAGTAATAATAACGTGGTATTCATGGTTGGTCTGACTCTGACCTGTTCAGACACTCCCTCGCCATAGCGAAGAAGAGTGACGAAGTGTTCACAGTTGCTGCCCAGGAGGTCATATGACACCTCCTGTCCAATGAGGAGCTGAGCTCGCTGGATGATCTCCGAGACGGGCAGCGGCGTGTGATCGTCATCATATTTATTGTTGATCCTGTATGAATCTGCTCCCACAACCTCCTTTAGGAGCTGCATGCGGACCACGGCCTTGCGACTGAACACTGACTTCACACTCGACATGGCAGCGGCTTGACTCTCATCTGACGGGAGGAAAACACAAATGCACGCGACTGATTTATACATTTGAATTGCATATAATTTTTTTGTAATGCATTTGGACAGTTTTAACATAAAGGAATAAACTTAACATGATGGAAATGTGTAAGTCATAGATGAAACTGTTTTTTTAATAGTACTAATAAACTGTTTTAAGGTTTATTTATTTATTATCAATAAATACAATTTGAACACTGAATATTGCTTGTTACACAGCCAGCCATGTTTTCATATTTTGTAACTGATTAACAGATTTATGCTGATTCGAATCAAATTCAATGAATGCATTTTGAAATTACGATTATTCTGTGGTAAAATTACAGTTTTTAATGTTGTTTATGTGTCTATGTGGTGTTTTTAATACGCTTAAACCATGTGTAAGTTCATAAGTCGACAGCATCGCTGAGTATTTTCTGCTTAAAACTGCAGTGAACCAAAGACAGTCTCAAACACACGGTTTGAAATCGCTGGTGTTTCTGACGTCACAAACGACCTTGTAAGTTATAACCAATCAGATCAACGTGTGATCGCCAACCAGTGGATCTCTGAGCTGAGTGAGTGGAGGCGGGGCTTATTTACATTTTCATAGAACCGCGCATACTAAATGAGGCAAGGGTGTCGAGTTACATTTAAGATATAGGCCTGAAGACAATTTTTTCAAGGAAAACACATTTAGATATGTAATTTTGGTGATCAAAGATAAGTTTTATAGGATAAAATTATTGACTGCAGGGGGACTTGGAAAAAATCAAATAGATGCAAATAGTTAATAATAAACTATGCCATTATAATGACCTGTTTCAATCATGTATACGACTGACAGATTCATTTACGTTAAAACTGTTGGTAACACTTTACAATAAGGTCTCATCAGTTAACATTGGCTAATGCATTATTAACTAACAACAAGCAATATGTTAGTTACAGTATTTATTGATCTGTGTTAGTGATAGTTCATAGAAAATATGACTGTTCTTTGTTAGGCCATGGTTATAAAATAATAAATACAGATACAACTTTTGATTTTAATTATTTTGAGCTCATCTATATGCTGTTTTTGAGCCATGAGGATGCCACTGACCGACAGGAGTGAGGTTGATGATGTAACCGTCTCCCAGGTAAAGAGCCCAGTGCTGATAGGCTGGTCTGAAGATCTCGATGAGGTCACCAGGCTGGGGTTCCTCATTAGACTGATAATTATCAGGTTCACTGGAGGCCATCTGAAGCAAACAGAGACATATTAGAAAACTCACAGTCACAAGATAGTATAAAACTTCACTTTCAAACTTTTATGTTTTCTGTGTGCTGTTTCTTTAACAATAACAGACCTACATTTGATTATTGATGTTTTCCATTTAGTAGATTGTAGACTTTACATTTTTACAAGAAGCATCTATAATCCTCAGATTAAAAGAAAAACGCAATTGTGATCTTTCACGCTGCAGTTTTGTCGTCTGTCGCTTTAAATGCTCGAGCTCTTTAAAGGAGGATGAATTCTGATTGGCTGTCAGTGTTTTTATGTTAATCAGCTGGAAACACTTAAAGTCCCCGTGAACCGGAAGTTGCAAACGACTTTTCTCCAGTGTTGTGACGTATTTCCGAGAGAAACGGAATACAAAATGAGGCAAACTAGTGGGCGTGGCTTTTCTTCCAACTAGCACCTGATTGGATCTAGAAAAGTAGGTGTTTTCATTCAGCCTGTCTACTGTCAGTTGGAGGGGAGTGGTTACGGATGTTAAGCAGACACCTAAACCGTCAAACCTACATCATCAGGGAAGGTCCTCCAATGCAGAGGGGAGGGGACATTTCAAATTTTGATTAAAGATTATGAAGCCAAAAAATTTTTTTGTGTGGATTCACTTGCATGGATGAATTGTTCACCACAAAACGACCAATTTAGGCAAACAAAGTAAGTATGGTCAATTTTGAATTCATGGGGACTTTAATTCTGAAAGTGATTCCATTTATATCGTTTAAGTTTCTCTGTGCCGTTATCGTTACAGTCTCAATGTGAACTCTGCTTGCTATTCTTTTATATGTAAAGTTACTGTTTTTAGAACTATATCTTTATCGTTATCGTCATTGGTGTGAACAGAAACATGTTGTTTTTAATCTCCAACGCGCGTTCACATAACAATTAACGTCCGCACGCGTCAACAAAACACGCATGCGTCGTGGTGCTCCCGTTGGAGTTTATTAATATTTTGTAAACAAAGTAAATTGTGTTGTTTTTTTTGCCACTCGTGTTGTTTCAAAAATTTTCGTTTAAACCACTGGAGTGGATTCCTTTACATGGATCCCTTTAATGGTGTCTTATTACCTTTTTTAAAAGTGGTAATTGCGTAGACTGTCAATGGAGGGACAGAAAGCTCTCCGATTTCATCAAAAAGATCTTCATTTGTGTGCCGAAGATGAACGAAAGTCTCACGGGTTTGGAACGACGTGAGGGTGAGTAATTAAGTGACATGATTTTCATTTTTGGGTGAACTTTAGGTCAAACGTTAACTCTTCAGTGCACCATAGGTAATTCTGTTGTATTTTTTAGCTTGTCTGTCGAATCCTGAATCATTATTTTAGACACTTAAGTTACTTGGTTTATAAAAAAAATCCTGTATAGTAAACTCTACTTGCCCATTATTTCCACAACGCTGTTTAGCTCATTTGCACACATTTTAAAGTACACTATTAACATTTTTAGTGTGAAATTACAGTATATTCCAGGTTAATAATTGCATTACTTTATCGTTTTATTGTTTAGAGAGAACGGCGTCGTCTTAGTGGCCCCTAATTTAATAACAAATGATCATTTCAATGGAGGTGAATCAATCAAAACTAACTTTAGCTGGAAATAACATTATTCAAGAACTGCTATAAAGCCAAAACAATCTCTGTTACCTTAAATTATATGTTTATCTCTGTAAAGCTGCTTTGGAACAATCCATTGTTAAAAGCGCTATATAAATAAAGATGACTTGACTTGACTTGACGAAAAAAAATTTGTGTTGCAAGATAGTCAGACGTTTCAAAGAAAAATCTTAACAGTAGCTTTACTATTGTAAAATATCCATGAACAAACAATTATGGATTTGATAAATCAGCCAATTAGCCTATTTACACTCTAGCTTGTGATTGTTTTAACAAATGTTTTCTGACTTGTCTAGATCAGAAATCTGAATATGAATATACAAGATCGAAGATCCCAAGCAAATTGAACATGGATCACTATAATGGTGACTCCAAAACAATTACAGTGGTAAACAATATCATTTCTTACAGTGGAATTCCTTATCATGAGAATTTACAGTAAAACAAGAGCAGTAAACTACTGTGATGTCAGCATCATTTTGCTGTTGATTAACGTTAATTTGTAAAAAAACACACACAAAAAAACAGCATGCATTCATTTCACTGAAAATTTCAGACTACAATAATTTATTGTAAAATAATACTCTTTAATCCTGTAAATTCCTGGTCATTTTTTTACAGTGTTTTGCTTGTTTACTTACATTAACAGTTCTGCTATGTTCATTATCCATCATCCCAAAGCATAATTCTGCACTTTCTGAGGGAAAAATAAAAAGGGATCATTAGACAACACTGAAATCAATACTAATATAACATTTCTAAACATGTTTAACGTTTCTGAGCGTGTAAAGTGAGTTGTGATGTGAAAACAGCCAGAGAATGCTGGAGTAACACAAGACAATGAAAAGGGTCACCATTACACAAACACACACATAAACACAGGGTCTTACAACACTCACAAAGGCATGCAAATAATAGAGAAACAAGTGGAAAAGAGGCATGAAACATTACAGTGTTTATCAGCTGGACATAAATATAATTAACACTTGCATCCGAATCATGTTATTGGACCATTCTTTAAAACAAATTAACATATAACAGATTTCATTTTAATCTCAAATATACTCAGGAACGGTTTCATTGTCCAGCATTTTACTCAAGAACTGAGTAAATAAAGTCAGAACCGGCTGTTATACTTACTTATTAGCAGATTTCATCGTCAGATCAGAATGATTTCAACCCTCCATCGGATATATCCGTGTGATCCCAGAGAAACAAGTGTTTGTGTGTTAGGAGAGGAGATTCCAGAGCTGCTGCTGCTGCTGCTGAACGGTCTGAACTCACTGAGCTTCTGCTGCGGTCACTCACGGGTCACTCTGCCATTGTGTGGCGCAGCACCTATGGAGTCAAAATAATGGCACATATGTTTGCAAAAAAATTAAGTATTGAGAGAAAAAAAACGTTGTTTTGCAAACCAAAATAAGGAATTGCAAAAGAAAAATAAAGTATTGAGAGAAAAAAACGTTGTTTTGCAAACAAAAATAAAGAATTGCAAACGAAAAATAAAGTATTGAGAGAAAAAAACGTTGTTTTGCAAATAAAAATAAAGAATTGCAAAAGAAAAATAAAGTATTGAGAGAAAAAAAACGTTGTTTTGCAAACAAAAATAAAGAATTGCAAAGAAAAAGTAAAGTATTGAGAGAAAAAAACGTTTTGCAAATCAAAATAAGGAATTGCAAAAGAAAAATTAAGTATTGAGAGAAAAAAACGTTGTTTTGCAAACAAAAATAAAGAATTGCAAAAGAAAAATAAAGTATTGAGAGAAAAAAACGTTGTTTTGCAAACAAAAATAAAGAATTGCAAAAGAAAAATAAAGTATTGAGAGAAAAAAACATTGTTTTGCAAACAAAAATAAAGAATTGCAAAAGAAAAATAAAGTATTGAGAGAAAAAAACGTTGTTTTGCAAACAAAAATAAAGAATTGCAAAAGAAAAATAAAGTATTGAGAGAAAAAAACGTTGTTTTGCAAACAAAAATAAAGAATTGCAAAAGAAAAATAAAGTATTGAGAGAAAAAAACGTTGTTTTGCAAACAAAAATAAAGAATTGCAAAAGAAAAATAAAGTATAGAGTGAAAAAACGTTGTTTTGCAAACCAAAATAAAGAATTGCAAAAGAAAAATAAAGTGGTTTCATTTGCAACGCTCCTTTTATTCTGCGTTTCAGTCGGCATCCTCCCGTGGGTTAACAATTAAGCAAACGCTGGTAATACACATTAAGTTAAAAAATCTTTAAAAATATATTGCTATAAAAGTGTGCAAATTCTTTTGAAGTAGTTTATTTTTGTTTGCAAAACACTCTTTTCTTTTGCAATACCTGATTTTTTTTTTTTGCAAATAAATGCGGCATTTTTTTGACTCCATAAGCACCTCTCTGCCTCTAATCGATGAACTCAATGAACCCACACACAGTCTGAAAATAAAGTCTTTCAACACTGACCACAAACACAAACACAAAACATGTTTCTGTTGTTGTATGATGTAAATGTGAGTTTATTTACTAAGGGGTAAAGATCACCTCATACATTTATTTTTGGTTACACTTTATTATGAGCTGGTCTATTTAGCTGGAAATCCAGCTTTTAATGTGTCTATGTGGTGTTATTAATACGCTTTAAGACACACCGTGTGTAAGTTCATAAGTCGACAGCATTGCTGAGTATTTTCTGCTTAAAACTGCAGTGAACCAAAGACAGTCTCAAACACACGGTTTGAAATCGCTGGTGTTTCTGACGTCACAAACGACCTTGTAACCAATCAGATCAACGTGTGATCATCAACCAGTGGATCTCTGAGCTGAGTGAGTGAGTGGAGGCGGGGCTCATTTGCATATTCATAGAACCGCGCATACTAAATGAGGCAAGGGTGTCGAGTTACATTCAAGATATTTTAAAGCATTTCTAAAACATTCTAACATGTTAATTCATGCTAGCAAATGTGCTAAGACATGTCTGGAACATGCTAAATCATGTTAGCAACCTGTTAAAACATGCTAGCAAAACATGCTAATTCCAACCTATTAGCTGTGATACTATTCTTTTATGTCGTTTGCATGTTGCACGTTTGTATTTTTATAATCTGTTTACTTTATGTTGTAGCTCTTTAGACATGAGAAAGGCGCGTTATAAATAAAATTTATTATTATTATTATTAATATGAATTTCTGAGCTAATAAGAATTCAGTTTGTTTTTAAAGGCCCACTGAATTTCCACTGAAACAGGAAGACAGGGCGGGACATATTGAAAAGCTCCTCCCCTTTTTGAAAACAGCCAATAGCGTTTTGTTTATATCTCAGCTCTTTAAAAGCCCTAGTTTCCTCCTAATCTCTAACCGTTTCTAGTCCTAATCTCCTCCATATCGCTTTAAAATAGAAGGCTGAATATATATATAAATATAATGTATTCATATCATACTAAAAGCCAAAAAACTTCCATTTTGATTTCATGGGGACTTTAAATCAGTCAGATTTGACCAGAAGTGACTTTGAAATGATGTTTACTCTCCAGCAGGTGTCAGCGGTGACACTGCGAATGTCTGCTCTCCTCCTCTAAACGTTTAATTTATAAAATGACAACCAAAATCTTCGCTTCTATTTAGCTTGTTATATCCAAACATCTCAATCAGTTTGTGTAGGCTATGTCAAACAAATGAAGATGTGTTTTACAGAATTATTCGATCTCGCGACACCAGCCAGTCTCTAGTCAACCTTCATTCCATTCTCGCGAGAGTAGAGGATTGTTTCGATGCATGAGGGTGTCCCCTCATTCTCGCGAGACTCTCCCCTGCGTTCAATACCCCCCGTTTGTAAATCTCGCGAGAGTGTGAACGGAAGATGGCAGATGGCTCTTCCTCGTAGGGTGTGTGAGTGTGTGTCGTTTGTTTACCGTTAGATGCGTCGCCCCGGTGCGTGTTTCATTCCCGTCCTTCTCCGTTGAGTCACCGGACAGTGTTCATGTTGTGCGGGCTGGTGTTTTCCACCGCTCATCTGTGTAAATATGACGGGAGAGAAGATCCGCTCGGTGCGCAAAGAGCGCAAGGCGGGTTTGGATCTGCTGGAGCCGGACGAGGAACCGGCGGCCACCGGGCCGATAAAAGCCAACCGAGGCAGCAAGATCTTCAGCGGCAGCAACCACAAGATCACCCGCTCCAGTTCTCAGCAGAACCAGAACCACGGGGACACTGACAGCGCGTACCCCGTGCATGAGTGTGTGTTCAGGGGAGACGTGAGGAGGCTGTCATCGCTCATCCGAACTCAGAACATCGCGCAGAAAGACGTCCACGGTGAGACGTGACCTACACACACGATAATAAACAAACTATTCGTTCATAATTATCCAGATTCATGCTGATCTAGAACCCCAGGGACTCAAAAACATGGTGATCGAGAATCATAATAATCCAGAACTGATCTAGAACCTCAGGGACTCAAAAACATGGTGATCGAGAATCATAATAATCCAGAACCATGATGATGTAAATGTTATTATTCATAGTCATGATGATCATGCTGATCCTCAGTGACTCAAAAACAGGGTGATCCAGAACCATGATGGTCTAGGACTGTGTTTATTCATAGTCAGTAGTCATCATAATGATCATGCTGACCTCGAACTATAACGCACCAAAAATATGGTGATAGAGAATCATAGTAATCCATAACCATGAAAATCTAGAACTGTTCTAGAATCATTATTCAGTCAAAATGATTGTTGATCTAGAACTATAACACATCGCATGGTGATCGAGAATCATAATAATCCAGAACCATGATGATGTAAACTGTTATTATTCATAGTCATTATGATCATGGTGATCTAGAACCTCTGGGACTCAAAAACATGGTGATCGAGAATCATAGTAATCCATAAACATGATGATCTAGAATCGTTATTATTCAGTCAGTAATGATCATGCTGATCTAGATCCTCAGTGATTCAAAAACTTGGTGAACCAGAACCATGGTGATCCAGAACCATGATGGTCTAGGACTGTTTTTATTCATATTCAATAATCATAATCATCATGCTGACCTCGAACTATAATGCATCAAAAACATGGTGATTGAGAATCATAATAATCCAGAACCATGATGATGTAAAACTGTTATTATTCTTTGCCATAATGAATGATCATGATGATCTAGAACTATAATGCATCAAAAACATGGTGATCTAGAACCATAATAGTCCAGAATCATGGTGATCTAGAACCATAATAGTCCAGAATTATGGTGGTCTAGAACCAGAACTGTTATTGTGCAGAACTACCGTGAATGATAATAAAACAACACTGATATGATCTACAGGTGAAACTCGAAACATTAGAATATGGTGCAAAAGTTCATTTATTTCAGTAGTTCAACTTAAAAGGTGAAACTAATATATTATATAGACTCATTACATGCAAAGTGAGATATTTCAAGCCTTAATTTGTTATAATTGTGATGATTATGGCTTACAGCTTATGAAAACCTTTTCACAGTATTCTAATTTTGACTTTGGGGTTTTCATAAGCTGTAAGCCATAATCATCACAATTATAACAAATTAAGGCTTGAAATATCTCACTTTGCATGTAATGAGTCTATATAATATATTAGTTTCACCTTTTAAGTTGAATTACTGAAATAAATGAACTTTTGCACCATATTCTCATTTTTCGAGTTTAATGCTCATTGGTTTAAACAACTGTGAAGTATTGTTATCTTTTAAACCGTTTGATTTTAAAACCGTGATCTCGTGTTTTTATGTGTATGAATTATGTGTGAGTATTCCCGAACTCTCCGACAGTGTGATCTCTATACGGGTTATTTGATAGTTGTCATATTTATAAAAAATATACATAAAACATGTCTGTAATTAAAGTAAAAATGCTTGATAAACACGTCTTTGGTATGATTATTTATTTAAATCAAGTTTGTTTTGATTTATTTGATCTCAATGCTGTTTCTAGAACATCACTCGTCTATAACAAACACACCTAATGCTCAAACACAGAAACGAAGCAAAATATGTTTTATTTTAATCATTATTTTATTAATTTAGTATCTATTATGCTATGTCATTGTATTCGTTTCCACTAATTTATTTAATGAATAATAAAGTATTTTTAATTTATTTTAATCAACATGTCGGATGTACTTTGGGTGTCTTGTTCATTATATTTATTTTCATATAAAAGCGACAGAACTTAAACTACATCGAGGTTTTTAGCAACACGATATCTGTCTCTGATCCGCTTTAGTTTAGAGATCTCTCCGTCTTGCCTGCGCTTTTTAAACTTCATTTAATCTCAGGCGAGGCGTGACTGTGAATGACTCAGATCTGTCTTGTCTTACAGGAAACACTCCTCTTCATCTGGCGGTGATGATGGGGCATAAAGGTGAGTCGCTCGGCTCCAGGAAAGCTCAGGGCTGGATCCTCATGATCAGGAGTTTTGGACAAAGCACACAACTTCCTTACTTGAGTGAAAGTACAGCTACTACTGGTCAAATATTACAACACTACAAAAGGGGTCATATAATGATACATGCACTTTTACAAGTTGATTGTACTGAAATGTGTGTTGGCAGTGCCTGTACACAACCATCATATAATGATAAAAATCCATCCAGTGTTTTTGTTTTAATCTCCTTATATGTTTCCCCTGCCTCAAATCAAGCCGTGTGACGTCACATGGTCGGACGCCCCTCCCACGATTGTTGATTGACAGCAGCATTTCAACACAGACCCGCCCTGAGCGAGCTGTCAATCATAGTCCGTCATTGTTGATATGCTGGAGCTCTGTCTATGAGCAGAATGGCTCTAAGCGATTGTGGTGTTCTGTTCTTGGGTGTAATAACGAACACAGTCATTTTAATGTTCCTCAATCCGAACCGCTGAAGACGCAGTGGCTGAGTTTGTTTTCGAAGGGAATATTCCCCACGAGAAACGTCAATGCTCTCATGTTTGCACGAATCATCTCACACACCAGACTGCTTTATAAACGAGGATCAGTATAAAGCTGGTTTTGCTAAGAAGCGGCTCATGAAAAAGAATCGGTTCTATTCGTATTCCCTCTGCACCTCCAGAAGAAGTGAGTGTAAAGTTTTATTAACCTTTATATTAATCTTTGCAAATCGCGGAAAAAAGTTTTTCATACACATTAACTGTAACATCAATCTGTCAACGAACTAACGTATACATCAGTAAACACACAGCATTCGTATCTCACTACTCTACCCTGCCAGTGCATACACAGATAGATCAAAGTGACATTACGTTAACCAACCATTCAGAAACGTCCTGTTCCAGCCGTAATTGTCGAACTTCTTCGGGCCGTCATCTTGTTCCGGGTCCGACTCCGGTTCAAACTGATACGGTTGCACAGATGTGTCCTCAGAGACTCCCGCTGCCATTCTCTCTCCAAAATATACCCTCAACTGTTGTCAAGGCAACACTCCACGTGCGTTGTGTCTAAACAGAGGGGCGGAGTCAGCGAAGCTCATTATCATTTAAAGGCACATGCACTGAAACGGCGTGCTGAAAACAGAGCTGTTTTTGACCAGGTAAAATGAGTGTTTTCTTACAATACTAATGAGAATGTTTAATTAAAGTATATTACAAACTTTTTATTTAGACCCTAAAGAATCAAATTAATTTGTATAAAAATGGCATTATATGACTCCTTTAAGTAAAAGTACAGAAGTACTCGTTTTTAAAAGTACTTAAGTATCTAAATAGTAAATGTCAATGCATGGTTTTATTATTGTTGCATTGTTAGAGTACCTTATGCCTCTGAAGCGACCTAGTAAATACACCAGTTAGTAGAATATTACAAAACCTATGGAAATTAAACAACTGAATTGACAAAAAAAGACACTTCAAGACATTTTCACATCAAATTTAGTTCTCTTATTCTCAGTAATGCATCTATATGTTGTTGTTGTCTTTAACTACTAGAATTTTTATTTGTGCGTTTTTAGAATTATATTAGAATTATAATGCAACATATGCCCTGAAATATCCCGCTGGATTTGTCTGTATTTTATCATGCAGTCGATGTCCTCTTTAAGGAACGCTGAATGCGCGTGTGTGTGTTCTCCGCCTGAGCTTGTGAACGCAGGCCGTTGTGAAATATTAATGCACGGCTCCCCTGAGTTGACGACTGTACACTCTAATTTCATTAATATACTACAAGCTTATTAATAATTCAAGCGGGTTATTCTCCACGGTGTGACTGTACAGGAAGGCTTCGCTCAGGGTTTGTTCTGTTAGTGTCCACTCGCTCGTGTGCTGAGAATAACACACACACACTTGACCCGTCCTGATTCACGCGTGTGTGTGTGTGTGTGCACTACAGTAGCGTTGCACTTCTGCGCTCGCGTGGCTTGTGTTTAGTTACAACTGCAGCAGAAACGCCATTATTTTGACAGTATTAGTAGAGCTAAATTTACATTTATTTATATTTATGTATTTGGATCTTTTAGATTTGATTTATTGGCCTTTTTTTTGAAAATCAAATTTATTTATTTAAATAATGTTTTTGTATATATGTATTTATTTATTTACATCAAATTGTGCATGAGCAGAAGTGTGTTGAGCTGAATGTGCGAAGCAGCATTTCTAGCAGAGAGAAGGACATTGTTCAGCACTAACAGAGCAGCGTGGGTGTGTGTGTGTGTGTGTGTGTGGCGCTTCATGTGCGCTCAGTTGTAGAAGGTCACAAAACACTTTGGCACTGATACAAACCTGCTGCCCGTTAGTGTGTTTCTGTCAGCGGTTACAGAGAGCCAGAGCTGTGTGTGTGTGTGTGTGTGTGTGGTGTGTGTGTGTCTGTGTCTGAGTGGACGGACAGTGTGTGTGTATAGCTATATACGTGTGAGGACAAAATGTCCCCACAAAGACAGTAGAACTTGAGATTCTCTACTTCATGAGGACTTTTTGCTGGTTCTCACAAGGAAAATTGATTAAATAAACATAATAAAATGTGGGGTTTTTTTTGAAA
>CM060601.1:39930508-39968008 GCA_030578255.1 Tiaroga cobitis
GAAGTTGATTGTGTGTGTGTGTGTGTGTGTGTGTGTGTGTGTGTGTTGCAGTCACGGCTCTGCTGAGGAAGCTGAAACAGCAGTCGAGAGAGACCGTGGAGGACAAGAGGCCTCGTCTCCTGAAGGCCCTGAAAGAGGTGCACACACACACACACACACACACACACACACACACACACACATTCATTATCATCAGAGACTCGCGATCATGCTAGTCTCACTCCTCATGCAGCCGGTGCTTCGCTCTCGTGTTTGTGTTCATTCAACTCAATGCAAACTTTAAAACACATTCCTGCAAATTCACATTTTCACATGTATTTGTACAGCGCTTTTCACAACACACATCATTACAAAGCAGCTTTACAGAAAATACACGAGTCCACGTTACAGTGTACAGTGATCTGTCATCAGAGGAGACTGTCTGAGTTATGCATTTCAGAAATACACATAAACAAAATCACAGTTAGTGAAAAATGTGTTAATTTAAAGAATGTAATAATTTAATGCAGAAACAATGAGCTCATTGAAGTTATGAATACTTGTTTATTAACAAATGATTGACATTTAGAAAATGTAGCATTGGTGTGTGTTGATTCAGAGTTTGCGTTCCCAGGCAAATAGAAAATATTCATAACTGTTCATAACATCAAGAAAGAATAATCATGTGCATTTGATCAGATCTAACAGTATAAGGGTCAGAGATGCGTTAGATGAAGGCTAGGCTAAAGAGATGCGTCTTTAATCTGGAGTCTGAGCCTCGGACGTTATCCGGAAGCCTATTCCCGAGTTTAGGAGCCAGATGTGCAAACGCTCTCTCTCCTTTAGTGGACGTAGATATTCCAGGTCCTATCAGAAGCTCAGAGGTCTGTGATTGGAAGTGCATGCATATCATTTCTCAAGCTGTCACTATTGCTCTAACTTAGTGACGTCTGCTGTTGTTCTGCAGCTCGGAGACTTTTATCTGGAGCTCCACTGGGACTTCCAGAGCTGGGGTGAGTGGACTAATGAGGATCTGTGTGTCCGTTTGTGTTTTCAGTCATTAGAGTTGCTCTCTATCGCGAGGCTGTTAGACGATTGTGTCAGGACGGAGCTCAGTGTGTGTGTGTGTGTGTGTGTGTGTGATGGGAGACGGGAGGGAGTATGTACGGTGATGATGTCATCTCTGTGGGCGTGGCCTTCACCTCAACACTGACACTCCCCCTGCTGGACAAACACTGTCACTGCGGTCCTGATCAAACTCTACCTCTGCATGAGGATATTGAAGATTTTTTTATGATATTTTCATAATTAAGAGTTTTTAATACTCAGATTATCATTATTGTAATACATATATATTAGGGCTGTGAAATGATTAATCGCATCCAAAATAAAAGTTTGTGTTTACATAATATATGTGTTTACTGTACTGTGTATAAATATTTTATATCTATCAATCAATCAATCAATAATTATACACAGTACACACACATATATTATGTAAACACATACTTTTATTCTGAATACAATTAATCGCGATATAGATATGTTTAAAAAATAAATTTTATATGTATATCAATATATACATATAAACTATAAACTCTCTATATCAATTAACTATCAATATAATAAGATTATATAAGGTAATAAACAATAAATGAAAATTTTAAAATACATGTATATCAGCATTTAGAACAGCAAATACAACAAGGTAAAGTTACTTTTATTTTAGTATCATTAATATACTAATATTTAATTTTTAGTTAATGTTTATTTTATTTCAAGTATTAAAAATATATTTTATTGTTTTAGTTTAAGTTTTACATTTACATTTAGTCATTTAGCAGACGCTTTTATCCAAAGCGACTTACAGCTGAGGACTAAACCAAGCGAGTCATCGTGAATAGACAAAAACAACGCAAGAAGTGTTTGTTATTGTTTTAGTTAACAATAACAACCCCGATACCTCATAATTTCAAGAATTTTGACTTGGAAATGTGCTTAGTTGACATTAAAAAAAAATGTTTTTTGGGAGAAATATGAGCTGGTCCTGTTTAAGTTTCATGAGGCGCTCTCTCTGTTTTCAATGAAATGTTATGAATTTGCTCAGTCAGTGTTTTGTATTCAGTGGCATTACATGTTGAATAGGCATTTTGCTGCAGATGTGTGTAAAAGTTGTTAATTTTCTGTTCCTCAGTGCCTTTACTGTCACGGATCTTGCCCTCCGACGCCTGCAAGATCTACAAACAGGGAATCAACATCCGGTACGCTCCATCTCCTGTCCGGCTCCAGATGAGCTTCAGTTCTGCTCTGAATCTGCCACGAGTTAGAGTCGTTCACTTCAGAATACATTCACTCTCCTCCACGTCATCCAAGATGTTCATGTCTTTCTTTCTTCAGTGGAAAAGTAATAAAGGGTTATTTGAGGAACACACTCCAGGATGTTTCTCCATATAGTGACTTCAATGGGGTCCAATGGGTCGAAGGTCCAGATGTGAGTTTCAGTGCAGCTTCAGAGTCTCGACATGATCCAGCCGAGGAATAAGAGTCTGATCTAGACAAACCAGCGGACCTTTATAACACAATACACATTTATATACTTTTAACCACAGATGCTGGTCTTGCTCGAGCTGTGATGCGACACACATTATGTAATCAGGTTGAAAGGTCAACATCCTGGATGACGTGGGGGAGAGTGAATAATTAAATAAATTTTTCAAGAAACACCAGGGAATTATAGTGAAGTATCTTTGGAGAGTTTGTTGACATGTTTGTGTTGTGTTATGATCAGAAATGTGAGTGTGTGTGTTTGTGCTGTAGTTTGGACACTACACTGATCGATTTCACGGATATGAAGTGTCAGCGAGGAGACCTGAGCTTCATCTTCTGTGGAGACGCCGCTCCCTCCGAGTCCTTCGTGGTTCTAGACAACGAGCAGAAGGTTTTCCAGCGGATTCATCACGAGGTACGTTCTTCATCACGACTGCGCTGTGTAACGTGTGTAGGGGTGTAACGTGTAGGGGTGTAACGTGTGTAACGTGTAGGGGTGTAACGTGTGTAGGGGGTTTAGGGGTGTAATGTGTGGGGGTGTAACGTGTGTAGGGGTGTAACGTGTGTAACGTGTGTGGGGGTGTAATGTGTAGGGGTGTAACGTGTGTAGGGGGTTTAGGGGTGTAACGTGTGTAGGAGGTTTAGGGGTGTAACGTGTGTAGGAGGTTTAGGGGTGTAACGTGTAGGGGTGTAACGTGTAACGTGTAGGGGTGTAACGTGTAACGTGTAACGTGTGTAGTGTGTAGGGGTGTAACGTGTAGGGGTGTAACGTGTGTGGGGGTGTAATCTGTGTAATGTGTAGGGGTGTAACGTGTGTAACGTGTGTGGGGGTGTAATCTGTGTAATGTGTAGGGGTGTAACGTGTGTAACGTGTGTGGGGGTGTAATCTGTGTAATGTGTAGGGGTGTAACGTGTGTAACGTGTGTGGGGGTGTAATGTGTGTAATGTGTAGGGGTGTAACGGGTGTAACGTGTGGGGGTGTAACGTGTGTAGGGGTGTAACGTGTAGGGGTGTAACGTGTGTAACGTGTAGGGGTGTAACGTGTGTAACGTCTAGGGGTGTAACGTGTGTAACGTGTAGGGGTGTAACGTGTGTGGGGGTGTAATGTGTGTAATGTGTAGGTGTGTAACGTGTGTAACGTGTGGGGGTGTAACGTGTGTAGGGGTGTAACGTGTAGGGGTGTAACGTGTGTAACGTCTAGGGGTGTAACGTGTGTAACGTGTAGGGGTGTAACGTGTGGGGGTGTAACGTGTGTAACGTCTAGGGGTGTAACGTGTGTAACGTGTAACGTGTGTAACGTGTGTGGGGGTGTAATGTGTGTAATGTGTAGGTGTGTAACGTGTGTAACGTGTGGGGGTGTAACGTGTGTAGGGGTGTAACGTGT
Organism: Tiaroga cobitis; assembly: GCA_030578255.1. NCBI lineage: Eukaryota > Metazoa > Chordata > Actinopteri > Cypriniformes > Leuciscidae > Tiaroga > Tiaroga cobitis. Next base: position 39,934,419 of record CM060601.1, read on the forward strand.
GTAACGTGTAGGGGTGTAACGTGTGGAACGTGTAGGGGTGTAACGTGTGTAACGTCTAGGGGTGTAACGTGTGTAACGTGTGTGGGGGTGTAATGTGTGTAATGTGTAGGTGTGTAACGTGTGTAACGTGTGGGGGTGTAACGTGTGTAGGGGTGTAACGTGTGGGGGTGTAATGTGTGTAACGTGTAGGGGTGTAACGTGTGTAACGTCTAGGGGTGTAACGTGTAGGGGTGTAACGTGTGTAACGTGTGTGGGGGTGTAACGTGTGTAATATGTAGGTGTGTAACGTTTGTAACGTGTGGGGGTGTAATGTGTGTAACGTTTGTAACGTGTAGGGGTGTAACGTGTGTAACGTGTGTGGGGGTGTAACGTGTGTAATATGTAGGTGTGTAACGTTTGTAACGTGTAGGGGTGTAACGTGTGTAACGTGTGTGGGGGTGTAACGTGTGTAATATGTAGGTGTGTAACGTTTGTAACGTGTAGGGGTGTAACGTGTGTAACGTGTGTGGGGGTGTAACGTGTGTAATATGTAGGTGTGTAACGTTTGTAACGTGTGGGGGTGTAACGTGTGTAGGGGTGGAACGTGTGTAACGTCTAGGGGTGTAACGTGTGTAACGTGTGTAGGGGTGTAACGTGTAGGGGTGTAATGTGTGTAACGTGTGTAACGTGTAGGGGTGTAACGATACCCTCATGTCACGATTCAATACATGTAAGGGATAAAATACATCCAGGCAGGTTCTCTCAAAATAACTAGTGGTCGACCGATATATCGCTAAGGCCGATATATCGGTCGATATTTGACATTTTTAAAATATCGGCATCGGCCAATACGTTTTTCTGATTGACTGATGTGTTGGAAGCGGGACTTTTTATTTTGACGGGTGGCGCCTACTCACATTCTCCGTCTCCTTGTGTGTGTGTGTGTGTGTGTGTGTGTGTGTGTGTGTGTGTGTGTTTCAGGAGTCTGAGATGGAGACGGAGGAAGAGGTGGATATCCTCATGAGCAGCGACATTTACTCCGCAACGCTTTCCACCAAATCCATCACCTTCTCACGCGCGCAGACCGGCTGGCTCTTCAGAGAGGACAAAACGGTCAGTGTGATCAATATCTAAGTATGAAATATGATGTGTGTGATGTAGTTAAAGTCGGCATGAAGAGAAAGTTGCCGTTCAAACGTTTGGGATCGGTAAGATCTAAATTAGATTAAAAACACAACAAAAAAACAGTAATATTGTGATTTATTCCTGTGATCAAAGCTGTATTTTCAGCATCATTACTCCAGTCTTCAGTGTCACATGATCTTTCAGAAATCACTCTAATATGAGGATCTGATGCTCAAGAAACATTTGATTTGATTCAGCTTTGATCACAGGAATAAATTACACTTTACTAATATATATATTAGGGCCGGGACTCGATTAAAAAAATTAATCTAATTAATTAGAGGCTTTGTAATTAATTAATCGAAATTAATCGCATTTTAATTGCATAAATATTTTACCTGAGAACAGTGAGAAGTAATTTTTTTCACATGGATTTTTAGTATACCATTGAATAATGACTGAATACATAAGCTTAAGCAACAAAATATTGTTTATTTTTGTTCAACCAAGTCCAGCAGACCAGTGTTTTTGCCGTTAAGTGTAGCAATAGCATATTGCTACACTACACTAATAGCAATAGCGAATTCCTTGTTGCATAGCTTGCACACAACCATGCTCTTATCGACGCTTCCATCCGTTCGTTTTTGTAACAAAATTTCCCATCCACCGGCCAACCAAAGCGATCTCGTCAGCTTCTTCATCATGAACGCTAGTTGATGCGCCAGTATAATCGGTCCGCCGAAACTCATCCAGTGAGAAACGTTCCGCGGTGCAAAAATAAGTGCGATTAAAAATATTTTTTTGTGTAATTAATTAACGCGTTAAAGTCTGTAGTTAATTAATCTTAATTAACGCGTTAAAGTCCCGGCCCTAATATATATATATATATATATATATATATAATTTATGCATACAAATGTGGGCAGGGCTTGATTTTGTCCGCGGGGAGTTGATTGGATGAATAGATGGTTGTTGTTTCCTATTGGTGGATTTCATGTGAGTGACAGGTTGCCCCGCCCATCCCTGTTCTCTCCGGGTCTTTTGAAGCCTTCTGAAAGCACCTTGTTCCCGCAGGAGCGTGTTGGGAACTTCTTGGCTGATTTCTACATGGTCAACGGTCTGGTTCTTGAGTCCAGGAAGAGACGCGAGCACTTGAGCGAGGAGGACATACTGAGGAACAAGGCCATCATGGAGAGCTTCAGCAAAGGAGGGAATCTCATCGAGCAGAACTTCGAGGTGACCGCTGTGTTCCTCTCTCTCTCTCTCTCTCTCTCTCTCTCTATATATATATATATATATATATGTATATATATATACACATATACACATATACATACAGTCAAAACAACATTTATTAAGACACCTTCGACATTTCTCACATTATCACAGTTTATTCGCTATAGTTTAGAGAATGGTGATGAAATATGAGCAGAACTCAGTTGATATTTCACTGGTTTTGTCCGTCCTTCTGTTAGACTCTCACACATGAATTACCGTATTTTCCGCACTATAAGGCGCACTTAAAAGCCTTTAATTTTCTCAAAAAACGACAGTGCGCCTTATAATCCGGAGCGCCTTATATATGGATGAGTAAAAGTACCGGGCGACTTACGCCACTATCTGCCAATGGATCGTGGATGCCTGGGCTGATATATCAGTCTCAACTGTGATCCGAGCTTTCACGAAGGCAGGAATAATCTCTTTATTCAGCCAGCTCACATACCCGTATTTACTTCCTGTTTTCAGTCGAAGTCCACAGTAGTTTATTGTCTAGTTCGTGCGCGCGATCAAACCTCCTCCGTGTGTTCAACACATAGGTTCAACATCTGATTCGGATGAACTATCCGTTTGAGCTGATATTCTCAGAACACCACACAGCACGTCATCGGCTGACAGCTGACAGTCTGGGTCTCCACTGTTGCGTAGTTATCAATGATCGCGCGCGCACTCGACAATCGCCTACTGTGGACTTCGACCGAAAACAGGAAGAAAATACGGGTATGTGAGCTGGCTGAATAAACATCACGGGTATGTGAGCTGGCTGAATTAACATCATTTTTATTCATATCTTTCACATTTACTGCAGTCAGATTCACCGTGTTCACTCACATGGCTGTGCACTTGTAATGACACATTAAGGTTGTTAAGAGGCTAAAAGCAGGTTTAAAACTTGCCCCGTTTAAGTCAACAGGGTGCAAATTTTAAAAAGAGGATAACACGGTGTGGGCAACACCGGTTTTTGTCATTGTTATCTGTACAGACAGCACTACAAATTGACAAAAAAAAGAGCTCAATGTTAAATTTGACCGGAGTTCTCCTTTAACGTTTGAACAACGTTACCATGGGAGTGAACGGAGTTGTCAGATCCCTTAATAAAGTTTGACTTTATCTGACTGTTTTGTTGACATTCCCTTTAGCACATCTAGTGGATGCATAACGCAAACCCAGTCAAACGTTTGACTGCAGTATCTTATGTGCCTTATAATCCGGTGCGCCCTATATATGAAAAATTTTCAAAAATAGGTCATTTATTGAAGGTGCGCCAAAAAGTGCGGAAAATACGGTATGTTGAATATCTATCAGCTGTTAAATTTAACTACACAATTAGATAATACCAGTTTAGCTCAACCAGTGACCAAGCAATGCTTCATGTTGTTCAGTCTGTGTTTTGATGTGGTTTTCAGGCTCTACTAGAACAGGTTTTCCTGCTTGAATGTTGATTATTCTCCTCATATTCTCCATTGTTGCGGCTCCTCTCTTCCCAGTCTGTCAGTAACGCTCTGTTTACTTCCTGTCTCTATGAAGCCCCTCCTTCTGAAAAGCACACTGTGCTCTGATTGGTCGAGCGCTTCGAGTGTGTTTGGGAAATGTCCCGCCCCTTTCCATAACCGCCAGTTTAACACACTACTAACTAACTCCACCAGGACCCGCCCCTTTATTCTGCGTATGAATTATTATAATGAGGAATATTGTGACGTGTTCGTTCCCGGAAGAAAGAAACGTGAAGAGTAAAAAGCATAATAGGCCGTCTTTAAAGTTTGTTTAATAATGTTATCTCTCTCTCTGTGTCCTGATAGCCGACGAGGCGCCAGTCGCTGACCGCTCCGTCCCCGAACACGATCTCCTGGGAGGAATACATCACCGCCGAGACGGGAAAGTAAGTCAGATATGAGCGTTTTATGAGAGGATTTGATTCAATTCAATTCACATGTATTTGTAAAGCGCTTTTCACAATACACATCATTTCAAAGCAGCTTTACAGAAAATACACGAGTCCACGTTACAGTGTACAATGATCAAGGACCGGTTTCACAAAGCTGTTTTAGACCGGTCTATAGTGTTAGACAAGTCTACAATGTGCTCATAGACTAGTCTAATGCAAGTTAGACTGTTTCACAAAAATAAAGACTGACTTAATTTAGACCAAATAAATTAGACCTTAGGCTAACTTAGGTCTAAGACTCTGTTACCTTGGCAAACAGCAGTAACAATCAGTTACCTTGGCAACCAGCAGTAACAATCAGTTACCTTGGCAACAATCAGTTACCTTGGCAACCAGCAGTAACAATCAGTTACCTTGGCAACCAGCAGTAACAATCAGTTACCTTGGCAACCAGCAGTAACAATCAGTTACCTTGGCAACCAGCAGTAACAATCAGTTACCTTGGCAACCAGCAGTAACAATCAGTTACCTTGGCAACCAGCAGTAACTATCAGTTCCATTACAAACCGCCGAAAGAAAAGGGAAAATGGCGCTTTCCAAATGAAACATTTCTTCTTGTTTCTACATTCTCCGCTAAATTTCCCAAGTAAAATGTCCTTGTAACTGTTACACTCCTCCAACACACACACACATCTCCCGCTGGGGTAAACTGCACTGAGCAGTTAAATGCGCTTACTCGATCCGCCATGTTTTTTGTTTTGAAAAGTGTCTTATTTTACCCAGAATGCATTGCAGTGTAGTCCTACTTAAGATAGTCAGAGTCTTCAGTGCTTTGTGCAACGGTCTCATTTAGATGTCTATCTACTATATCTAAGCCATAGTCAAAGTCTATCTTTATCAGAGGAGAGTTATGCATTTCACAAATGTAATACAAAATCACAGTTAGCGAAAAATGTATTAATTTAGATAATAATGTAAAGCAGAAACAATGTGCTCACTGACGCTCATTGTTTGATAACAAATGATTGACATTGAATCAACATGCACCAATGCTACATTTTTCTGAGAGTTTGCGTTATTCACGTTTTCAACTCACGTTTATTTGTATAGTGCTTTTCACAACACACATCATTACAAAGCAGCTGTGCAGTAATAAATGCACGAGTCCACAGATGTTCTGTGTTCACTGCAGGGCTCCTCATCTGGGCCGAGAGCTCGTGTGTAAAGAGAGCAAGAAGAACTTCAAGGCGACGGTGGCCATGAGTCAGGACTTCCCTCTGGGCATCGAGTCGTAAGTGTCCCGCTCACTCCGTCCCGAGTCCAGCCGGCGTCCGCACGCTCACTGATCTCAGATCATCTGACTTGTTTTACAGGCTGTTAAATGTTCTGGAGGTCATCGCACCCTTCAAGCACTTTAATAAACTCAGAGAATTTGTTCAGATGAAACTCCCACCTGGATTTCCTGTCAAATTAGGTAAAGACACATTTACTATATTCTTTTGTAACATTATAAATGTCTTTAATGTCACTTTTGATCAATTTAATGTGTCCTTGATGAATAAGAGTATTCATTTCTTTCCCAAAAAACAAACAAAAATAAAACGTACCGACACCAAACTTTTGAACGGTAGTGTTTAATTTCAGGTAAATGCTGTTCTTTTGAACTTTCTATTTCAACACTGATGATTTGCTGCTCAAGAAACATTTATGATTATTATCATATAAGAGTGATTTCTGAAGGATCATGTGACACTGAAGACTGGAGTAATGATGCTGAACATTCAGCTTTGATCACAGGAATAAATTACACTTTACTGTATATTCACATAGAGAACTGATGATTTACATGGGGGGTTTTTTGTTGTTGTTTTTTTTTACAATATTAGTTTTTTTGTATTTTTGATTGTTAGGCTTTACAGCAGCTCTAGAATAAAGTTATTGTCCAGATAAAGTTAGTTTTGTACATATATATATATATATATATATTTATATTTATATTTATATTGGTGCTTTCAATTGATAAAAAAAAAAATTAACTAGATTAATCACACATTTTTTCTGTGATTTAATCGTGATTTAACCGCAATTAAAAACAACACAAGTTTTCATAAGTTTTGAATATATTTTATAATGTAATAATTTCACTGTTAATCTCCAAATTAATGGAGAGACAACATAAAGACTTATTTAATGGCATCTTTTTATGAATGAAAGTGGACACAAATTAATCACATGCGTTAACACGTTAACGGTGACAGCACTTAATTATCTACAGGTGAAACGTGAAAAATGAGAATATGGTGCAAAAGTTCATTTATTTCAGTAATTCAACTTAAAAGCTGAAACTAATATATTATATAGACTCATTACATGCAAAGTGAGATATTTCAAGCCTTTATTTGTTATAATTTTGATGATTATGGCTTACAGCTTATGAAAACCTTTTCACAATAATTTTGAATTTGGGGTTTTCATAAGCTGTGAGCCATAATCATCACAATTATAACAAATAAAGGCTTGAAATATCTTAGTTTCACCTTTTAAGTTGAATTACTGAAATAAATGAACTTTTGCACCATAATGTAATTTTTCCAGTTTCACCTGTGTGTTACGATGATGATGATGATGATGATGATGATGTGATTCCCGCCCGCAGACATCCCGGTGTTCCCCACCATCACCGCCACCGTGACCTTTCAGGAGTTCCGCTACGACGAGTTCGACGAGTCCATTTTCACGATTCCCAGCGAATACAAAGAGGATCCCAGCCGCTTCCCAGACCTCTGAGCCGTCCCAACTTACCCCGTCGACCCCGTCTCCATGTCCTCCCATCTTCTCCCGAGACGTTTGCAGATGGAGACCGGCGAGCTTCATGTAGACAACACTTGTAACACGGACACAAAGGGATCGTGCTGAAAGAAAACGGGTTTGCACTACATGACAACACTGAGTTTCACGAGGAAGAAGCTCGGGACATTACGACACGCTAGAAACACTTCACCTCACTGTAACTGGCAGGAAATATGGCATTATAAATTATTACATAAGCCGCGTTTTCAGATATATATCTTTGTACAACTGTTGCAAACTTGTATACTTCACTTAAAGGAAACGTGTATATTTAGGAAAGAAGCGGGAGGGGTGTGTGTGTGTGTACATGATTTGAATTGTATGTCACCGAATACAATGTATGTCATTTCTACAGTGTAAATACCAGCTTGTCCTTTTGTGTTTTTGTTGCATTATGGGAAATGGGCTTGTCACGTTCTCCTTCACTGTGTTTTCTTTGCTTTCTCACATCCTAATAACTAGTGTTCCCGAACCGGGAGGAGCGTACAGAGCCGGATGTAAATGTAGCAGGAACGTTTCGATGGACTGGAACTTTCAGCCGCTGCATCCCGTCGGTTTGGTTTCACTTTTTCACCTTGATAGATGGATGTAAATAATTTAAATTTAAAAATGTTTTCCAATGTAGTATAATTGACATGTATAACTGACGAGTATGTTTATTGAGATATTACTGTGACGTTTCCAGAGGCGTTTGGTGATACGGCTTCGACATCTCACTGGAGTGTTTTATATGTTTTTGCTGTGTGCCGAGGGAAAAGGAAATCCTGACATGTTTGCACCAGCAAAATCCCATTGGAAAATGTTATTTTTATGTTTGAGTTTCGTTTTTTTCCTCCTCAGAATGTAAACGAGCTCCAACACTTCCATGACCCACTACTGGCTAGTGTGGACAACTCTTGTGTTTTGCTGTATTCCTTTTTTATTTTTAATACCAGCTTCTTTCCCCGTGTTTGTTTTCATTGTTTTTAGATATGCTTTATGTCTTCAGTACTCAGATTTTCTCCCAGATGCATTGAACTCCTTGATGTACAGCAGGAACCTTGTATGAACCTGCTGGACTTTTACATGACAAATTGTAATTAATAAAATGTCCACGTATCAATCTCTTGTGAGGACTTGTTTTGGTCAAACCGTTTTATTAGATAGATATTGATGATTTAGATGATATTCAAACTCATGAGGGGTGGCAATGGTGGTGTTTTCTGTGTATGTTTTTATTTTAAAGATGTAAACATCTAACCCAGGTAAAAAAAGGTACAGAGAATTGTAAATCTAGATGGTACTATGGTGTCAAAATGCTACGCAATTAAAATTGAATTGTTCTTAAAAGAAAATGTTGAAATTAGCTGATGAAATATTAACTGAAGGTTGAACTAAATTGAATGTGGTTAGCAACTGGTTCAATAAAAATTCTCGAGTAGTTCTAGAAACAAATATCAGCGTTTTGCTGGAATACTTGATTCTGATTGGTCAATCGCGGCGTTCGGCGGGAAGATGTTCCATGTATTTACGCCAATGCTGTTTAGACCGCGGATTATTCAACTCGTTCGTACGCCTCAGAGAATTTAAGTATAAATATTACTTTAATACAGTTTTGCAGTGACAAATGTTATGTATATTGTATTGGACTATTTTTTTTTCGTAGCTAAAACCAAGGCAATTTTCAGGTAAATGTATAGCTTTGAGTCGTTACTTTTGACTGCTATTATTGTTGAATTATTTTAAATATAGGTAGCGTTTAAGTTTTTGCATTCGACTTAACCAGTCTTATTACGTTAATGTGTGAAAAGGCTTACCTCAGAGTTTCGCGCCATTACTGGAGTCCGCGCGCATGAATATTGAATTCAATTACCACAAAAATGTTGCTCTTGACAAATTGAAAGCAGACAAAAGACCTTTCAACACATTTTGGATACAACGGGAATCAGACTCAAAGGTGAGTGTATAATTTCTTCTTAACATGCCCAGCAATGGAGAAAATAGGAGCCAAGAATTTTATATGAAGTTTTATTTTTGTAACATTGCAAACCGTACAGATAAATCAGTTTCTTGGCAAACTACAGTCTATGTTGACGGTGTGTTCACTACAGATAAACATCTCAGCAGATACAGCTGGACTGTTGAAGGACCTGCGAGAGAAAGTAATCCAGTTTACGTGATTTCACAAACGTTCTGCAACTTTAAAAAGACAAACATCTTCCACCTAACTGAGGCTAACTATAAAAAAACGAATGCAATATCATTAAAAGAAGAAAGAAAAAAAAACACTGCTTGACAATGTTATCCAAGCACTTTTAATCAGAGGGTAATTGCTTTAAATAGAAACTGCAAACAGACACAGCGAATGGTTGTATTTTTCAGGGAGAAATCGACTTTTCTACACTAAATTTACAGTATAACACCGTTCCACATCAGCCATGGGGAAAGAAACAGCTCTAAAATCGGAGAGAACATTTTAAGACGAGCATGTACCAGTAAATACAGCAGATTCTGAGGATGCAGAGTTTTAAAAAAACCAAAAAGGAATGAGCGAGCTCAGAGAGGAAAATTTAGACTGATCTAGGACAAGCTTTCCTTCATCTGAACTCTATTTAACAATACATCTCAAACACTGATCAGTGGGAAAGGGCTGTTTCAGTCGCTCATGTCCATGTCTTCGTCTCGCTGGTCTTCGCTGTTTCCATCCGATTCGCCACGACCCGCATCGTCGGCACTGTCTACTTGAGCCTCTTTGACCTGCGGCGATGAAGCGGCGTCTGAGTTTCTCTCTCGCTCTTCTTCATGCTCGCTATCGTAGCCCTGCTCTTCCTCATCGTAATCCCTGGTCACCTGCAGTGTGCAGAATTCAGAAGCAGTTTTAAAGGTGCAGAATGTAATGTTGACAGCTAGTGGTTGAAACCGGTATTGCAATCGACAATGGAAAGAGTCGCAACAAGCCTTGCACTGTAAACACATCTACGACATTTATCTGCATTTTAATATGCCTCGTCATAGAGCTTTTTAGATTGATGCCGAGGCCTTTTATGTCGGGTAGAACTCTGACCCAGTTTGTATATGTCCGGCTTCTATACGTCTATATGGTGTTTTTAATACGCTTTAAGACACACCGTGTGTGAGTTCATAAGTCGACAGCATTGCTGAGTATTTCCTGCTTAAAACTGCAGTGAACCAAAGACAGTCTCAAAAACACGGTTTGAAATCGCTGGTGTTTCTGACGCCACAAACGACCTTGTAACCAATCAGATCAATGTGTGATCGTCAACCAGTGGATCTCTGAGCTGAGTGAGTGGAGGCGGGGCTTATTTGAACCGCGCATAATAAAGAGGTGCTGAGTTACATTCAAGATATTTGAAAGCATGAAGACATCTTTTCAAGGAAAACACATTTAAATATGTAATTTTGAGTTAAGGGGAAAAATTAGACTACAGAGGGACTTTAACAAAAATATAATTGAACCGTCCTAATCAGATGTCATGTGGCAAGATTCCAGCGACAAACAATTTGTCTATACCAGAAGCGACAATCAAAAATCACAGCCAATCAGAACAGCATTAGGACGGAGTTTCTATGAAAACTCGAATCAAAATGGATAATTATTTAAATTCATACACAATTTTACCATTAAAAATACATACTGAGTGACTGAAACAATTTAATATAGAATACCTAATTTCCTATATTTTTAAGATCTGAGGTGAATTATCTATTGTCGCTTTTAGGGCCCGTTTACACCTGGCCACTTTGTGCGTTCTCAGATCGGATGACTCTCGGATCATGAAGAGACCAGGTGTAAACGCCCTCCGAAACGCTTTAGACACGGATTTAAATCCGATCGCTCAAACCCCATCAGGAGGAGATCTGGGACACGTTCCAGACTAAACTGCACAAGTGTAAACGCATCTGGTTGTTGAAACCCCATATGTACATTTTACTCCCAAAATGTTAGAAAATAAACACGTGAGAGCGTGTTATAGGACATATTGTATATTAGCCAGGTATTACGGCGCGACCGCAACACGCATCGCTGCAAATGAATCCCTTTAGCAAGCAAACGCGCAAACTGCCGCAAATAAAACAAAGCAATTCTCAGACGCTTAAAACACAATCATCTTCTTCATTAAAAGTAGTGAGACTAAATGTTCTTACCGGTGCTGATGCCGCTCTCTCTCCTATTGAATTTAGCTGATGATAAAAAAACAAAAAACAGCTCATATCTGTTGCTTTCGCTGACGTAAACTTCGTTAAATTTGCATAAAGCGTGGGAATTGAAGATCGGATTTGTATCCGTTTAGCGGAGACACATTTATGTGGGCAAGTGTAAACGAAACCGTTTTAACAAATCAGACAGCAATCTGACAAGTAAAACCATATGAAATGACCAGGTGTAAACAGTATGGCTATATCACACAAAATGATAATTAAACTCACATGAAATTCTTTGGTAACACTTTACAATAAGGTTCATTAGTTAACATGAACTAAGAATGAACAATACTTCAGCACATTAAAATTAATACATTTTTTTTTTACTAATACATTATTAAAATCAAAGGTTGTATTGGTTAACATTAGTTAATGCACTGTGAACTAACATGAACAATGAACAGCTGGATTATTATTAACTACCATTAACAAAGATTAATAAATACTGTAACAAATGTTTTGCTCATTGTTAGTTCATGTTACATTAACTAAAGATGCTTATTGTAAAGTGTTACCAATTCTTTTAACATGAAATATAGCATATAATCAGTAAACGAGGTTATAATTGTCATACTTTGTTGCTCAAGCCGTTTCTAATATAGAGTGACGTCACATTACTCGTACCTTCACGTCTCCCTTCTCACTGTCAGACTTGCGGTCTCGATCTCGGTCCTTGTCTTTGTCTTTGCTCTTCTTGCTGGTGGAGCGTTCCCTTTTTTCACGAGTCCTTTCCCGATCGTCTTTTCGGTCTCGGTCCCGGTCTCTCTCGCGGTCTTTATCCTTCTTTTTCTCTTTCTTGTGTCTGAGAGAAACAAGTTTTTGGGGTTAAAGCGGGTCTGAGAAAGTAGGGCTGGGTATTGACACAAATTTCACAATTCGATTCAATTTCGATTCACAACCTTGCAATTCGATATTGATTATTTTGAATAACGGGTGCAAAACAGGGCAAATTTTCTCAAGGAAAACAAATCTCTAACTAATGCTGTGAACTATGGGAGTCAGCGAGCCTATAGGCTTCATTAGCCTACTATAATACTGAAGGTAAAAAATTAACTGATTTGTATACAAACACTATTTATTTCTATAATAATAAAGTTATATGAAATATAAACATGCATTAAATATTGAAAAAAAATTAATTATAATATGCAATATGGTGCATATACTTGGCAAAACGCTCCTCTCTGGAGTTCATTTTTCTAGATGACTAACGAGTTTATGGTCACTGGATATGGTTTTTCTGAGGTAAATGTGACGTTACATGATATTGTTTACAAGCCGTTTTACTGACGTCTTTCCACGGTTGAAACACTGAGCGATTTCATGTGACGTGATACTAGGGATGCTCATTTCGGTTAATTTTCACGACCGACAACCGCCACTCGTTATCCGAGTATTAACCGTTAACTGATAAGATTATAATAGCCTATTGAATTAAATAAAAACAAAATTGACGAGTGTCTGTGACCCGTTAAAAATACAAAAAATGTTTTCACGGGTTTATTTTAACGTGCAAACAGCGAAATACAGAATAAAACAATATAAATAAAAAACATAAAATAGGCATACATTAATTAACTTAAATTATGAAAAAAAAAAAAAAAACTGAATCCGTTTGAAGCTTTGAAAAAACTGCATTGTTTTTCCCTCCAGACTAAGCTTTTTCATCAAATAAAAATAGCAGGCCTACCTCAATCCACACATCGTCGAGTTTTTATTTAAAACAGTAACATGTCTACATGATGTGGGGTTAGTCTGGAGCCGGTTGAGTTCGACCCACACATGATCCGATGGCACAGATGTCCCGGGAACAGATAACGTCTCGCTCGAATGGCCAGCTTCGGGAAGCGACTTTCGTTTGGTTGTGGATGTTTGCTTCGCAAGTGATATTGCATTGTACTTGCAAAATATGCTACGCGGTGTTAAAATACAGCAGTTGTTACAAGTAACTTCGTCGCCCTTTCTGTCGAAAAGGTCCCACACTTTGCTCGCTCAATTTTGCTTGCTCAACGAAATCTGTCTGTAGGCACGTGTGGTTGCGTGTCGACGCGCCCCGTGAGTTAACAAATATGGACTATATAGTTTTTTTTCTTTAACCATGCAGAACCAAAAAAAAAAAAAAAATGTAACTGTTAAACCCACTGATCTATATAGAATGACATTATATAGATCAGTGGTTAAACCGTTTAACTGATAGTATTAATCGGTCAAAATGTACTTTCGGTTAATGGCTAAACAGTCAATATGAGCATCCCTACATGATACAGATTTCGATAAGTTCTCTATCTTTTAACACTTTCAGACGCTCATTTGTATTTATTTGGCGCTGCAACTGGTATTAAAGCGGAAGATCATGATCATGTGCTTCTCTTGAGCGATCTCACGCCACAGCGCCAAAATGCTATTTATGTTTTTGAATTTCGTAAGAAAATGGACATCATTTGAAATCTGAGAATTTGTTTCATATCAATAGTAACAAAGCACAAAGATTACTGTGATTTATTGGATGGGATGCGCACTACAATGATCCATTCACCCATCAACTGGAAACAGGACGACTAGCCTAATCGCTTCTTGGGATTTGAGAATCGATATCGGTTCGTAAAATAGAGAAATCTATATTTTTTACCCAGCCCTATGAGAAAGTAAGGAGACGTGTGTGTGTGTGTGTGTGTGTGTTACCTGCGAGGAGACGGGGAGCGGGACAGTTTTCTCTTGGGAGAGCGAGACTTCTTTGGCGATCGAGTCACGCTGCGACTTCTCCTGTGCCGTTTGCTGGAGAGAGAAGCATTTGCTGGATCAGGAGGAGCTCGGACCAGATGTAAACCACAATAATCAGGGGTGCACTTTATCAACACCTTTTATGCGCTTTGGCTATTCATTAACACGACAGATTTCAAAGTGCACGTTTAAAATTTTTTTTTAATGATACTGTAAACTAAAAACACGCAAATCTGTTAGAGAGGGTTACGTCATGCACATGCGTGTCACGTGTTCAGTCTGTAGGCGTGTAATTTCTTTACAAAATGACATTGGCAGCAGAATACAGCATTGCTACAGGGTTCATACAATCAAATTCCAGGACTTAAAGCACTAAAATCTCATTTATCAAACTATCTTATCTTTTAAATTCTAAAAAAGGTACATGGATAAAAATGAACCAAAATGGTACAAGTAAAGAGCAGCCGATGCAGTGACTGCGGTAACTTTAACCAGTGAAAGGATACTATGACAAAGATATGGCTTTCCTTATTTAAACTTATTTTTTTCCTCCCATTAATATATGATTGACTTGAACAATAAAAGCTGCATCATATACTTGGATATTTATATGAGCAATATCACACTCATATCCATGGGAAATAACCATATCAGACGGACTGCATCTGTAATTTTGTGTGAAAAGATTGTTTTATCAATACAATTAACAGTCAATTTCCCATATATTTTCTTTTATAATTCTTCATACAAATGGCTGTTTTCAAGGGTTTTCCAGGACTTAAATTTCCTAAGTATTAAGTATATTAAATACCTTGTAAGATCCCGGTTTTTAGTCGTTTTCATGGACCTGTATGAATGGGGATCGTATTGAAAACATTATCATCTGTATGCAGAAAACGCAAAGGAAAAACTTCTCCGTTTTTAGCACATCGCTGTAGTGTAAACTTGCTTTCTACTTTAAACTTACTTAGGTTTCACAAGATGTACTTGTGAAAAAAGGTTGAATAAACTCAACGAGCCTTTTTTACCGCAATGTAAAATAAAAAATAAAATAAATAAAATGCAGATTCCAGTAATAAAAATGAAATTTTAGATGTTTTTTGGCAATTTTGGATGAATCAAAAATTGGGGCTTTTTGATTACTAAAATGTAACAATTATTAAAACGGGATTTGGAAGAAAAACCGCACGATGTCAGTGTGCTCTCCGCTCACCGGCTGGTGCTGCGGGACCGCCTGGCGCTGCTGTAGCTCTTCGGGGGAGTTTTTGAACGTTTCCGGATCTTCTCCTCCTTCCGCCGATCTCTACATCAAAAACAAAACAAACATCTTTGAGGAAACGGACCTCTAGCATCGCACCACTAACCCTGAGAAACCAGAAGCACATTGACAAATTGATTAATCGTTTTTTAAAATGTGGTCGGTTCTCAAAGGCAACAAATTGAGTATTTTCCATATTTATTTATCCATCTATCACCCAAAAGCCAGTATTAGTTTTCCTGCACTGTTCATAGGCTTGAGCCTCCGTGTGAGATTTGATGCTTTTAATCTTAAACGTAAAGTAACCTGATCCTGTTTGATCACTGTTCTGACTTGTCAGCATCAATTTTTCATCTTGCATCAAAATCCCATCTATTCATTGTAGGGCTGGGTATTGACACAAATTTCACAATTCGATTCGATTTCGATTCACAAGCTTGCAATTCGATTCGATTACGATTCGATTCAATATTGATTATTTTGGATATCAGGTACAATACATGGCAAATTTTTTCAAAGGAAAGCAAATCTCTCAACTAATGCTGTAAACTATGGGAGTCAGTTGTAGCCTATAGGCTTCATTAGCCTACTATAATTTTGAAGGTAAAAATTAACTGATTTGAAGCTATACAAACACTTAAATTACACTTATTTATTTTTATAATAAGAAAGTTATATGAAATATAAACATTTAAATGGTGGCTGTCATAAAAACTTGCCAGATTTATTCAAACATGCATTAAATATTGAAGAACAGTAAAAATTGTAATGAATATGTAATATGGTGCATATATTTAGCAAAATTCTCCTCTCTAGAGTTATTTTTTCTAGCTGACTAACTGACTAAGTTACTAAGTTTAATGTTTTTTTCTGAGATAAATGTGACGTTACATGCCATTGTTTACTTGCTGTTTAACTGACGTCTTTCCACGGATGAAACACTGATTGAGCGATACCACGTTACATGATACGGATTTCGAAGTTGTACTCTATCTTTTAACACACTTTCAGATGCTCATTGATGTTTATTTGGCGCTGTAACTGGTATTATTAAGGCGGAAGAGGAGAATGAGATCATGTGCGCTCCGTGCTGCTGCTTCTCTTGAGCTGAGCCAGAGCGATCTCACGCCACAGCGCCAAAACGGTATTTATGTTTTTGAATTTCGTAAGAAAATGCACGTAATTCGAAATTTGAGACTTTATTTCATGATAATAGTCACAAAGCACAAAGATTATTTCGATTTATTGGATGGGATGCACGAGACAATGTTCTACGCGCTCATCAAATGAAAACAGGATGACTAATCGATTCTTGAGATTTAAGAATCGATATCGGTTCGTAAAAATGAGAATCGATTAATATCGAGAAATCGATATTTTTTACCCAGCCCTAATTCATTGTATGCAATTGAAATATAAAGTTGGGTTCTGTTTTAATGTACCTAAAAAACCCCAAAAAGTTTAATATTCATGTTTTGTGGCTTATAAGTTTACAAGTGGTTAATTAATAAAAAATGTTCGCTGTTCTTTTTTTTATAAATATAGGATTTGTATTAAATCTATATTCATTGAGTTGAATCGAGAGCTTGCGAATCGAAAGCGAATCATCTGAATCGATACCCAGCTCCACCCTGCGTCTCAATGTTCACACTATCCATCCCAAACAGTGTGAGATTAAAATAAGTGTCCTAAAGCATAGTATGTTGAAGAGAGTGTGCCAGAAGTCCTCGGATGATCTATTTCTGGTGAATTTTCGTGTGGATCCGTGCTCACTATAACAGCGGATGAGCGACCGACCGTGAGAGGTTTAGATGAAGCTTTGAGTGACTTATAACGGGGATAACATTAAATACATATTCCTATCAGGTTAAACTTTGATATTTCATCTGCAATAATGTGGACTTTTATAAAGATCCGTTTGGCTATTAGGGCTGTCACTTTACGTTCGAAAATCGATTGCACAATCGATCGGACCAACCAACACAAGTATCGAAAACGAAAATAGGGAATCGATTTTAACGGCCTTTTTTTTTTCTTTTACCAAAAATGTGTTTTAGGTGGACAGATCAATACAGGACACAGAACATGTCGGATGCTGGAAAATAACAATGTCTTTTCTGTTAACCAAATGCGTTTTAATGTTCGCTATTGCTTCAACGCAAGTGAACAAGCGCGCCGTTATTTGTTGCGTAGTGACGTGTGTGTGTGTGTTCAAGTAAGCCAGAAACGCGCAGATTCTGCAATACGCTGTATTTAATATATCATGAGGACTCACGAGTTGCGTATTTGCACTAAATCCGCAAAGATTTCTCTTACACGAACTTCCCCAGCAAAGTGAGTAAACACAGAAACGCCAGATTGGCTCGTGATTTGACAGCGTTTCCCGCCAAAGTTCATCTTTACCCGCATTTGGCGGGTCGAGGATGTAAATCTCAATCCCTGAATGTTGCGCTCCTGTTTGTCATTGTGCTCGAAACTTCACGCCAATAAATCATCAGTAATATTGCTGACTTCAAGCGCCCTCTTTACGCTCGTCCTAATGCCTGTTAGGTGTCCGTGGATTTGCCTGTATTTGGTGTTGAAAATGGAAACGTCTTTAGACATGGAAAATCGAATTTACAATCGATTCAATGAACACTAATGTCTCAAATCTAACAGGATTTTTTCACTAAAGTGACAGCCCTAGTCAGAAATACGCACTTTCTCTTCACAAACAGAGTAAATGCTCTTAGGGGGTAGTATAAGTATGTGAATTGAGACGCAGCCCTAGCTTTACCTGGATCTGGAGCGTCTGCTGCGATCCCGTGAATCGGTCCTCCTCCTCCTCGGGCTCTTTGACCTCCTCCTGCTCCTGGATCGAGACCGTCGTCTAGAATGACTCTTAGAGCGCCTACGCTCACAACATATTCAAATTAGCCCAGGACTGGATATGAACATCAGCTTAACTTGACGATTAAAGCGTCTTCACGAACCTGTGTCTGGAGCGGGACCTGGACCTCCTACGTCTGGAGCGGGACCTGGATCTCGAGCGCTTGCGCTTATCATCCTTTTTACCTGAAGGAGCAAACTCTTTAGCACAGCGCCCTCATTTAAAACTAAAATAGTCAAGACACATTTGATATGTTTTCACTAGTGTGTGCAGGACACTATAGTTCATTTATGTAAGTGAGGAGAGCAAAATACAGTAAATTGTGACATATTACACCGAAATATTCTTCATACAGTGACTACCAGTAACATTTATTACAATGTGACAAATGATTCCTCCACTTTGAGCTGATCATGTTTTCTTCAGTGTGTTTTCTGTAATTGCTAATGCTCTTTTTACACACACACACACACTGAACAACATGAAGCATTGCTTGGTCACTGGTTGAGCTAAACTGGTATTATCTAATTGTGTAGTTAAATTTAACAGCTGACAGATATTCAACATAATTCATGTGTGAGAGTCTAACAGAAGGACGGACAAAACCAGTCAAATATTGTCATATTTTATCACCATTCTCTAAACTATAGCGAATAAACTGATAATGTGAAAAATGTTGGTTTGACTTGTATATATTTGCTCTAGTGTCGGTCCACTCACTTCCAGGCTCGATTGCGGCGGAGATCAGAGATTGTGCCTCTCTCACTCTCTTCATGGCTTCTTCGATCTCTTTATTCGAGGCGTCCGCCTTGAGTCCCGGGGTCAGGTTCAGCCCAGCGGCGAGAGGGTTCAGCCTGCAATCACAGCAAATTACTGTTGAGAACACACTGAACATCAATTAGACGATAGAGCCCTAAGACAGGCTAGTGTTGTCAAAAAACTCGGTACTTAGGTACCAAGTCGGTACTAAAAAAATTAAACGGTTACGGTCCCAGCTTTTCTAGGTACCGAGTACCGGGTTAATCCGGTTCTTGATGCGCTGTTGGAAAGATGCAGAGGTGCGTACTCTTCATAAAAACACTGAGACACGGCGACCGGCGCTGCTAATGCGGTGGCTCTGAATCCACTTGTTGACAAGAAAGGAGGAAAGAGCCACATATGGAAATATTTTTAATTAGGCTAATGTCACGTTGCAATAAAGGGCCGTTCACACGTTTATATAGCGCATTTTTTTTGCGCGTGCAAATTTCAAAAGTAGGCGCGCGGCAAGCGCTCATAATAGAAGAGACGTGCGAGCTCGTGTTTCCAGGCTCGCCGCTGTTCATGGTTGCATAGCGGAGACACGGGAAAGCAAGCGCTTGTGGAAAGGAGAAAGCGGTGCGATGCGCTCTCCATGATGACGAGGAAGTATCAGAATTAATTGATTTCTAGCCCTTGCATTAGAAATCAGCTACAGGGTTCTCAAGCTTTGAAGACAGGCAAGAGTGACATTTTTGGATTAAATAAAAGTACAGTTAAGTCAAATAAAACATGTTTTATCTCCTGTATAGTTTGGTAACACTACAATAAGACACCATTCATTAATATTACTTAATGCAACATCAACACGGTGAGTGAACAATATATTTTTACAACATTAATTAATGTTTGTGAATGTTATTTAATACAAACACTTGATTGTTCATGTTTGTTCACTTCATTCATTGTGCATTAAATAATGTTAACAGATAAAACTTTTGATTTTAAAAATATTTTAGTACATTTTTAAGTTAACCCCTTGGAGAATAATTGCTACAGTATATAACTGTTGTTTATTGTTAGGTAATTTTATCTAATGTTATCTAACAAATAGAATCTTATTGTAAATTGTTTTTAATACTACAGTTTCCATCTTTGTAACCGTGATATACACTTTAACATGTGTAAATTTAATCTAAATTAAGCTTTGGTACCGAAATTGGTACCGAGAACCGTGGATTTTCACTGGTATTGGTACCGAATACTGATATTTTGGTACCGTGACAACACTATGACAGGCTATTTACAGGAATCATGGAGTTAAATTTAAGACCTTTTTTAAGACTCTTTCCATACATTAAGACCTAATCGCCACTTAAAAGTTAACCGGTTACATCAGCGACTTTACATTTACATAAACTTATATTTACTATGTGTTTTTTTTTTTAATTGAGCGAATTAATTTAAACTGAATAAATACGCTTTCCATTGATGTATGGATTGTTAGGACAGGACAATATTCGGCCGATACACAACTATTTGAAAATCTGGAATGAGAAGATGCAAAAAAAAAAAAAAAACATTGAGAAAATCACCTTTAAAGTTGTGCATTTGTTGGCGATTGTGCTGCACTCACTCACAAAAAAAATACATGTTTGATTTATTTACAGTAGAAAATTTACAAAATATCCTCATGGAAAATTCTCTTTACTTAATATCCTAATGATTTTTGGGATAAAAAAAAAAATCAATATTTTGTGACCCATACAATGTATTGTTGGCTATTGACACAAATATACCCGTGCGACTCGTGACTGGTTTTGTGATCCAGGGTCACATATTGATTGTAAGAGAGCACAACTAAACAGTCTTAGTTCGTGATAATCTTACCAATGCAACAATTCAGAAGGGTGAGAAAGCACAAGAGAATTAATTAAGTGACAAACCCAATGCGAGGTGTATCTAGTCGGATTCCATAAACTAAACTACACAGAATCCCACTATTCGCCTACGCAATGATTAAAATCAGGCAACCTTTAGCACAACCTCTTTGGACAATTACAGGTGAAACTGGAAAAATGAGAATATGGTGCAAAAGTTCATTTATTTCAGTAATTCAACTTAAAAGGTGAAACTAATATATTATATAGACTCATTACATGCAAAGTGAGATATTTCAAGCCTTTATTTGTTATAATTTTGATTATGGCTTACAGCTTATGAAAACCTTAAAGGCTTGAAATCTCACTTTGCATGTAATGAGTCTATATAATATATTAGTTTCACCTTCTAAGTTGAATTACTGAAATAAATGAACTTTTGCACCATATTCTCATTTGTCGAGTTTCACCTGTATAGCCTACATAATGAAAAGCTGATACAAAATGTAATACCCTGGAAAATGGCATTTAAGATCCCGTGGACACCCTGTACGATTACTGAGGTGGAGAAAATTAGAGATAATGGAAATACTCAAATTTTGGATGAATAAATCAAACGCAGGATTGTAGCCATAATCAAACTGCGATATGGACTTGTGTGTGAACACTTAAGACTGCATGTTGTGTTCTACACAAACTCAAACCTGCATGATGCTCATCTGCGTCTTAATATACGAGCACATGAACATCATGAAGCTCCGAGAGTCACTTCTGCAGCTTTTCACCATTTCTTCTGAGAAAACCATCGGCAGATCCACACAAACTCACAGCACAGCCAGCCAAAATAAAAGTGTGGTTTCACAAGAAATATTCTGCAGTCCGTTTCAGGATTTTAATTATTAGGACATGCTTTTTAGATTCCTAAAATTGAATCTAACCATTAAAATAAAACATTAATGACTGGTTTCACAGACAGGGCTTAGAATAATCCTTAATTAGGACATTTAAGAAGCTTTTATAAACATTACTCGTGTTCATCTGAAGACAAAACAGTGACACTGATATATTTTAGGATATTTAAGTTGCTTTCAGTTCAAACATGCATTTTAGTCTGGGACTAGCTTAAGCCTTGTCTGTCAAACCGGGGGGGAAGAGACACCAGAATAAAATAAATCTGCTTTCATACGGCCCTAGATGATATCGATGGACTTACTTGGGGTCTATGGACGCCATAAGCTTCATAAGCTGCTCAGCCGACAACGTCTAAGGAGGAAAACACAAAGATTAGTGAAAGAGTGAAGAACATCTGGTGTACAAACCCTTCTGCTGAAGGAGCTGAGAGATGTCAAACCTGAGGGTTTATATTGGGCGCCGCCATTGCCAGAGCTGCCATCGGGTCCAAGTTCGGCCCTCCAAGACCGCCAAGAGAAACCCCACCAATCTGACAAAACATCAACATCATTATAGTCCGAAGAGGGCAAGCATCTTGTTACATTAGGTGCGCATCCAAAACAGTTTTACACAAAACTTGTGATTAACGCGTGCCGATAAAATTATTGCGAAATGATTGACGTTATGCGACTAAAACGCAATTTTTCTCCTCTCGCGATAAGCCATTCCAAACATCATGGCGACGGATGTTGGTGGGTTTACGTATATCCCAGCTGCCGCACAGGCCATTATTAATGGAAGGAGACGTGTGTGTGTTCTCCAAGCATTAATGGCAAGGAAAGACTCACTCTTTCCATTGTCTTTTATGAGTTTAAGAAAGAACTGTCTCGTATTCCGTCCAAACACTCCGCGCGATCTACGTCAGGTGACTGTAAATGCGACAAATTTTTCCACAGCAGTTTTGCGAAATATTCCTTTTTTTATTTGACTCTGGGCAGCTCCAATAGTTTTAAACTTCACCTACAAGAAAGTTAACGCTGGTCAATGGAGCGAGGCCAGACTCTCTGTACAAATGAAACCTACAAGAAGAGTCTGGTGGGACCGGGCTAGAACTGACTGACAAGATGGAAGAATATTTGGTGTGTAATGTAAAAGCACCTATTTAAGAAAATTTGTCATTGCACTGTTCATTGTGTTTTTCATTAAGAATAATAGGCTAATGAACTCACCATTAAAGCAATCCACCCCCGAATTGGCGCTAATTTTAAGTCAAGTCATCTTCATTTATATAGCGCGTTTAACAATGGATTGTTTCAAAGCAGCTTTACAGAGATACACATAATTTAAGGTAATAGGTGTGGTGAAGCACTGTTTTGTTGTGTTTTCCATTAAGAATAATAGGCTAATGAACTCCCCATTCGAGCAATCCGCCCCCGAATTAGTGCTAATTTGAAAGCGAAACTAAAATGCGCACGTGTCCACGGGTGCGGCGCAGGCGTTTTCCACAGTAATGAACTGCCAATAATCTTCAGCCGTTTGTATCAGTATCGTGATGTGTCGAATCGTGGCAGTGATTGACACTCACAGATGTGACGGGATTGGGCGTCGGGAGGAGTCCGCCTCCTGGCAGTAACCCTGCGACGGCATTGGCTGGAGCGAGCAGTGACAGAGCCTTGGACTCATCAGGAATCACTCCTGCAGGACAGAAACGCCACAGTTAAACCACGCCACGGCTCTCGCACCACACACACACACACACACACACAAACAGACCCCTTTTTTTTCCAAGTCTATATTTGCACTTACATCAGTACTCGCTTTGTCAAGAGGAAGCTAACACATGAGGTCCCTTAACAAAAGCATGAAGTGCACAATACTACAAAAAAGGAAATGACACTAGACACACTGCCAAGATGTTATCACCTGAACTTGATTTTTTAAGTCATGAACCAAATGTAAGCAAGCACAGCCGGATCTCCACTGGGATGTGCTCTCAAGTTTCATAAGTTGTATAATGAACAAGCGACTCAGGTCGGCTGCTTCGCTATAAAGCACACAGAGACATCAAGATAGACAAAACAGAGTTTATGATTTGGGTGTCAGCATCAAATGACAAGTTTATTAATCCACTGATGGTGTGACTTACCATGACTAATGCAAATAACATTTGTTTAGGGGGCTTTTGCTGGTTAAGAGCTAAAACTGCCTTTAAATAAATAAAAAGGATGTTCTCCAGCAAAAGCCCAGTTTAAACTCAACTACAGACTGTCAAATGCTAAAAAAATTAAAATAATCTGTAGCTAAATGACAAATGAATGTCTAGTGAGTGCATGAGTCCATTGGGCGAGCGCCTCTGAAATTCATATTTCACTCCAAACAATACAATCATCACTTACACACACACACACACACCAGAGAGAGAGAGAGAGAGAGAGAGAGAGATGAGAGAGAGAGAAACAGGACAAGCTGCAGAAGACAAAACTGTTGGGTGGCATTTTCTGCTGGGCCTGGTTTACAGGACTTGCAGAACCAGGGAAAAGAACTGGAAAACACAACAACAAAAAACAGAAACGACCGTTAAAAAGCGTCTCAGGCCTTTTTCAGTCATGTGGAGAGGAACAAAAGAACATTCTCAGACTGTTTCTTACTCAAAAAGGGAGGTTGGACTAATATCATAACACGGACAGGAAAGCCCTAGCATTATATCTGATAGTGTGCATATATGTGTGCAAAAACACTCATGCAGAAACGCTACATCTCGTCTTACCGTAGATTATCTCGTGTCTGATTAGCATGCAGTTCAATCAAAAATGTAGAAACCAACAAGGATTTGAGCCTAAACATTTGTGCTTTGCATGATTAGATCGATCGATCTTTGTCTGTGAACCCGAGTGAATTCAGTTGGAGACGAGAGAGAGAGGATTATAGTTTACAGCAGGGAAACACGTGGGCTGGCCGCTTTTATTTGTCTACAGGGTCACACTCAGACATCTGCCGGCTCTGCAATTGCCTTGTTCACTATAAAAATCACACACACAAATGACAAAGAGAAAAGTTTAACAAAAAAAATGAAACTAAACTGGAAAGGCAATGAGTTTAAACATGAGCTCCTGCCATTCAGGGGATTCATTCCCAACCATCTCATTGATATTTCTGAAATATACTCTGCCGTTCACACGCTTGGGATCGGTACGATTTTGTTATGCTTTTAAATTAAGTCTCCTGCTCACCAAGGCTGTGTTTACTTGATTAAAAATACAACTAATATTCTTAAATATTATTCTAATGTAAATCATCTGTTCTCTATGTGAATATACAGTAAAGTGTAATTTATTCCTGTGATCAAAGCTGAATGTTCAGCATCATTACTCCAGTCTTCAGTGTCACATGATCCTTCAGAAATCACTCTAATATGAGGATCTGATGCTCAAGAAACATTCATGATTATTATCAATGTTGAAAACAATGACTATTAAAGTTCAGAAGAACAGCATTTATTTGAAATATAATCTTTTGTAACATTATAAATGTCTTTACCTTCACTTTTGATCAATTTAATCCTTGATTAATTAAAGTATTGATTTATTTAACCCCCCCCAAATATTTTTTTTACTGACCCTAAACTGATGAACGTTAGTGTATAATATTACAAAAGCTTTATATTTCAGATAAATGCTGTTCTTTTGTTGCACTCTCTTTTCATCAAAGAATCCTGAATAAAAATGTAATAAACGGTTTTCATCATAACTGTTTCTTGAGCATCAGATCCTCATATTAGAGTGATTTCTGAAGGATCATGTGACACTGAAGACTGGAGTAATGATGCTGAAAACTCACTTTACTAATATATTCAAAAAGTGATTTTAAATTGAAATTATATTTCCCAATATTACCATTTTTTGTATTTTCAATCAAATAAACAAGTCATCCTCCTTTATATAGCGCTTTTAATGTATATTGTTTCAAAGCAGCTTTACAGAGATAAACATTATAAAAGCAGCCTTTGTGAGCAGAAGAGACTCTTTCAGAAACATTAAATCGTACCGATCCCAAACGTTTGAACGGCAGTGTACACTCACACATATGCATCTGTCCGTCTGAGGGTTGAGCGACGGCCGCTGGGATTCACTGCACTAATGCCGCCGCCGTCTACACTGTGAAGGGATCGATCACGTGTCTGAAAGTGAACATGAGCGGCACAAACCTTCTGCGAAGGGGACGACGATCAGCGCTCTGTCCACGAAGACCGTGTTGGTCAGATGCTGGGAAACTCCGACCGATTCCGGCTCGTGGAACTTTACAAAACATACACGTGAAGTCACAGGCAAGGGAGAATCACTGAAAGAAAATATAGATGCTTTTGCAAGATGTACACACACTTGATCACACACCTCCTGCAGTTTTTCAAACACCGCAGTGAATTATTCATCATGTTCGAGCAAATCATCATCTACGGCATGTCATAAAGATCCAAGATCCGGCTCAGTTTTAGATCTGCCGGCTTCAGAGCAGATCCGCCAGCGTCCTACCTTCGCTGCAGATATGATGACGCCAGATGTTTTTCGATGGGTGAAAAACAACAAAAGCACAGAACAGAAGTTAGCTACTGGAGAACCCTGCATTCTGCCTGCCTGAGCAGTGAAATCAACATTTACTGAGTGGAAATGTAGTTCGACGCCTAGAAGATTTATATAGGCTGTGGTTGTTGTTGCGTCCGATACTGAATACTTCTCTGGTCAACGATAAGTTGAAGTCCCCGGATGACTTGCTACTTCCGGCGAGATTCTGAAGTGTGTATTCGATGGACACTTTTCTATCCCATGAGGCCACAGGAGAGGATTTATGAATGGTGGTGAAGCGATGCAACTGACGCTGGTAGGTCATGTGACAGTAACAAAATGGCGGTTGCAGTTCGTCTGAACTTCATTCATACTATACAGAATATCTACTTAGTATGCGATTTCAAACCCAGAAACACATTATAAACAATTAAATAAAAACTTATTTTTAACTTGAGCCCCGATTTCATGCACGAAACTGCAAAAACAAAAACGCGAGACACGAGCGAAAAAAAGACGTCCGTCCAGCGCGTTTACATTGAAAAACAAAGGAAAAGTAGTGCCGTTCTGTGTGAAATGCTCCTTAGAATGTCAATTTCAACTTTATTGTCGACTTCATTATATCATTGGTTAATCAGTATGCCATAATTTCGACTTTTATAACACATTACATTGTTATAACTAACACCAAAGCGGGATAATGTGGCGGAAACGTCCTTCCGCAAGTCAGTAATGACGCGCAGACGCACGTACGTGACGTCACGGCTCTTTTATGCAATAAAGCGCCATTACCGTAAACTGCACACAAACTGTAAAATATGCGTCCGCTTTTACGGTTTTAATCATTAAAAATCATTATGACGAGGGCTGACGCTCACACGTGGATAAGCTGGAGATAAATGAACGATATTATTCAAACAAATGAACGATGCGATGACCCGTTTAACTGGTTGAACTTAACGGATGAATTTGTGTTGGGAGTTTGTGCGCTTTTTCTACACTAGCAAGAATAGACCGAGCTAAACTGTGGTTGCTTTGTGCCTATAAATGTATATACTTTGCACATAATTGGGTTGAATAGACAACATCATGGAATAGTTATACATCCGAACAACTGCCGTACACGTGTATAAAATGTTCTCTATATTGAACACGGAGTGATTCGGAACACATTTCTACTCACTCTGGTGGAAAGAGTTTGAGCTCGTCGATGGTTCCGATGAAGCCGAACAGGGTTCGCATCTGCTCCGCGGTGCTGCTCGGCGACACGTTCGTCACCTGGATCACATTGGTGCTGGACGTCATTATGGCTCCGATCTGATGATGGTGAACGTCAATCGAAAGACATTTAAATCCGTGCGGTAGAAACGCGATTTTACTCGATTTCGCTTCAATGGATTCTTTATCAATCGTCTCGCGGCCTTCTACCTCACGCGCGCATAACCGCGGGACCTGTAATGGCGCTCGTGCTGCGGCGTGAACTGTGAAGCGCGCGCTCATAAGAACATGGCGGTTTCTGTGGCAGATTTCAAAATAAAGGTTTTCAAAATACGTCCTCATTTGGGGTTTGTTTTATTTATTTATTTATTTTATTGTACTTGTTGAACAATAACAGAAAGGCAGTCATAACTGAGAGATTAACAAACAAAGACTGAGATTTTTTTTATTTTTTTTATTTATTTATTTATTCGATCTCCATTTGCTGCACACGAGCAGCTACTCTTCCTGGAGTCGATGCAATCCAACATGCGTTTACAAAACTTTTACACCAATATTCAATGCATTACATTTTGCAAACAAAACACTAATGCAAAAAAAAAAAAAAAAATTTAAAAACACCACACCCCTACTCACACATACCTACTCACAAAACCAAACCCATATACACAATCATTACACAAGACCTAGTTTAATCATAATTCTAAGATATGAAATCATCTTTTATTACAAAAATACAATTTGGCCATGATACGGTAAGCAAGAATTTATAGTGGAATAATAACTTACCATTCGCAATACATTTTAATTTATGATTAAATCAAATGTCCAATGAGATCACAATCAAATGTCCAATTCCAATCACAATAAGTGAGTTAAGACAAAGAAGAAATGAAGAAAAAGAAAAGAAAAGTAGGGGAGTAGGAGTTTATATATATATATATATTATAAAACCAAAGTCTTCCCATAAATAGTACAAATACATTGCTTTGAGGCTTTTCATCCCTTCTCAGTATCTCCAAATATATTAGAACTTCCTCTTTAAAAAACAATAATCGTGGAGGAATTTAGAAAAATGTACATTTGTGTATGTAAAATTTCAGTAAAAGCAATAGATTATTTATTACACGAGATACCCTTTTATCCTTAATTAACAAACCGAATTTAACAATTTCACATGACAGTATCAGTCTTACAGGTATTTTGTTGTTGCATCTAGCTAAATGCATCATTCCAGAATGCATTTACCAAATTACACTGAAAAAAACAAGTGTTCTCATTTGGATTTCAAACTGGGGACCCTAGAAAAATGTACAAAATAAAAATAAGCATGCAAATAAATTAATAAAACCAAATTATTATATGTATTTATAATATGTATATGAAAGTGACTTTGTTAACTTTTTTCTCACACAAACTGTAAACTTAAAACGATAAATTCATGTCTGTTTCTTTGTGTGATTTGTATCACCTGACAAGAAATATGGACATATAAATTACATCATGTAACAAAAGCAACCTCGTGCATCAGTTAGTATCACTACTTTAGTTTTTATTTATATATATTTTTTCATATATTTTCCGTTTTCATTTTAAGTTTAATAAAAGTGTAGCAGCCTTGTGCGTTTTGTCATTTTTATTAGTTTTTTTGAATGCCTTTAATTTATATAATAATAATAATAATAATAATAATAAATGTTATTTCAATTAACGTGTATTCTCTTTCAAGTAACGAAACTGTTTTTCTCACGGTTTTAGTTTGTATTTCAGCTAACTATAAAACCCTGATGTGTATTAAATGATACATGACCATTAACAACAAAAAAATAATGAATGGAGTACAGGTTTATTTTGGGTAAGATCCTTTGGGAATATTTTTTTTTTATTCAAAAAGAAGCCAATGTTGTAACTATCGTTCATATTTTCTAGTGTAAAAGTATTTTGTGGTGGACTTCCTGTATGGCCGTGACGCGAGCCGGAAGTCGTCACTCAGTGTCAGCAGATAGGAAATGGAGACTGACGGGGCCTCATCGATACATCAGCGGTGTTGAATGTGATCGATTACTCTGATGCTGATGAACGGAACCCATGGAGACCCATGAGGAGAAGCCCATCATCTACACGATGGAGAACAAACCCATAGTGACCTGTGAGTGGATGTTATAACCCTCATAATACTGTCAGCTCGACTGCAGCGGTGTTTTGGTGTGTTGTGATGGTTCACACTGACATCTGATTCATAATATTCCTCCTGTCAGTTGGGAAATATCAGGGATTTAAAAAAAAGATTATGAGTTGTACATTGCTTTCCGCGGGACATTGCTTGTAAAACCTGGCTGCAAACCGAGTTAATTGTTCTTCTGAATCGATTCTTATTCATGAATCGGTTTGAATGATATTTTTAGCGAATCTGTTTAAATCAAAATCATTCGTCGTGATGCCTTCAAATACAGTCACTTTAGCGCAGGATTTTTTGGTATTTCATTTGTTAATGTTTTCAGCCCAAACTAACAGTTCATTGGCTGCCTACTAGTGCGTTTCCTAAACATGAATATAATTATGACAAATGTCTAGATTGGCAAATATCTACCTGTAAATATCAGCTTACATTAATCATTTAGTATCATGTTCAAAGTACCACAGTACCATCTTCTGATACCTGATACGGAAACAGT
Organism: Tiaroga cobitis; assembly: GCA_030578255.1. Taxonomy (NCBI): domain Eukaryota; kingdom Metazoa; phylum Chordata; class Actinopteri; order Cypriniformes; family Leuciscidae; genus Tiaroga; species Tiaroga cobitis. Next base: position 39,964,548 of record CM060601.1, read on the forward strand.
ACTTTTGTGTAAGTGAATATCAGTCACAGCTGCTTGTGCGTCAATTGTAATTTATTTATATATTTATTTAAACTCTAAACTGTTTTAAATTTTTTATTTCAGTTTTATATATTTAAGTACATCAACTAAAACTTATTAAGACAATTAACAACTAGCTGAAATAAAATGCTTTAAATGTTTACATTTTATTCCAGGGAACGTTTGTTTTTATTTCAAGTAACTTAAATGTTTTTTATGCTTATTTTATTAACTATAATAACCCTGATGTATATGAAAGGGGCTGTAAGCGATTTCTTAGAAATGCTGTAGCCAATCAGCATGAAGGGGTGTGTAAACTCACTAGGAGGGAGGGGCCTATGTTGCATAGGCATGTTTTTGAATATGTGGGCAGAGCTATAGAGAAGGGGCGTGTATGTTTTTGTGATTTTAAATATCAGCAGTGTTTCTCTGAAATTCCTCACTGCACCTTTAAATGATATATGACCATTAACAAACATGTATGAATAAAGAATGGAGCACTGTAGATTTTTGTTAGTGGTTTCACAGTGACATTTACGTGACAAACATGAGGTGGTAATGTGTGTGTGTTGAGCAGGTGCGGGCGATCAGAACCTGTTCACGGCCCTGTACAGCTCACTGACCCAACAGCTGCCCAGAGAACCCATGGAGTGGAGGAGGTGAGATCTGCTTCTCTACCGCATATTCTCTCGCTCTATGTTCTGCCTATATAGGGTTATGTTCTGCCTATGTAGGGTTATGTTCTGCTTATATAGGGTTATGCTCTGCCTATATAGGGTTATGCTCTGCCTATATAGGGTTATGCTCTGCCTATATAGGGTTATGCTCTGCTTATATAGGGTTATGCTCTGCCTATATAGGGTTATGCTCTGCCTATATAGGGTTATGCTCTGCCTATATAGGGTTATGCTCTGCCTATATAGGGTTATGCTCTGCCTATATATGGTTATGTTCTGCCTATATAGGGTTATGCTCCACCTATATAGGGTTATGCTCTGCCTATATAGGGTTATGCTCTGCCTATATAGGGTTATGCTCCGCCTATATAGGGTTATGCTCCACCTATATAGGGTTATGCTCTGCCTATATAGGGTTATGTTCTGCCTATATAGGGTTATGCTCCACCTATATAGGGTTATGCTCCACCTATATAGGGTTATGCTCCACCTATATAGGGTTATGCTCCGCCTATATAGGGTTATGCTCCACCTATATAGGATTATGCTCTGCCTATATAGGGTTATGCTCCACCTATGCTCCACCTATATAGGGTTATGCTCCACCTATATAGGGTTATGCTCTGCCTATTTAGGGTTATGCTCTGCCTATATAGGGTTATGCTCTGCCTATATAGGGTTATGCTCTGCCTATATAGGGTTATGCTCTGCTTATATAGGGTTATGCTCTGCCTATATAGGGTTATGCTCTGCCTATATAGGGTTATGCTCTGCCTATATAGGGTTATGCTCTGCCTATATAGGGTTATGCTCTGCCTATATATGGTTATGTTCTGCCTATATAGGGTTATGCTCCACCTATATAGGGTTATGCTCTGCCTATATAGGGTTATGCTCTGCCTATATAGGGTTATGCTCCGCCTATATAGGGTTATGCTCCACCTATATAGGGTTATGCTCTGCCTATATAGGGTTATGTTCTGCCTATATAGGGGTTATGCTCCACCTATATAGGGTTATGCTCCACCTATATAGGGTTATGCTCCGCCTATATAGGGTTATGCTCCACCTATATAGGATTATGCTCTGCCTATATAGGGTTATGCTCCACCTATGCTCCACCTATATAGGGTTATGCTCCACCTATATAGGGTTATGCTCTGCCTATTTAGGGTTATGCTCTGCCTATATAGGGTTATGCTCTGCCTATATAGGGTTATGCTCTGCCTATATAGGATTATGCTCTGCCTATATAGGGTTATGCTCTGCCTATATAGGGTTATGCTCTGCCTATATAGGGTTATGCTCTGCCTATATAGGGTTATGCTCTGCCTATATAGGATTATGCTCTGCCTATATAGGGTTATGCTCTGCCTATATAGGGTTATGCTCTGCCTATATAGGGTTATGCTCTGCCTATTTAGGGTTATGCTCTGCCTATATATGTCAAGTCACCTTTATTTATACAGTGCTTTTTACAATACAGATTGTTTCAAAGCAGCTTTACAGAGATAAGAGGAAAATATTGTTGTAATAATATTGTTAAATATAAAATAAATGTCCCCAACTAAGCAAGCCAACGGCGACAAAGGCGACATAAATATCTATATACAAATATCTATATATGGTCAGAATCGGCATCATCTTCCGTATTGTGATGCATATTCGAGTTTAACAGATTATCGGAAAATAATCAATGTAAGGCAGGGCTTGGTTCTGTGCATCGGTTGTTGATTGGATGTTGAGATGTGGGCGTGGCACTCAAACCTGTATGCAAATTAGCTTGAAGGGGCGGGGCTTGAGCACACTAAATGATTGGAGGATCCTAGTGTTTGCACAGCACTTTTCACAAGCAGCTTTACAAAAAAATCATGATTGTTAATGTTTATAATATGTTAATATCTTCATGGCTTAAGCCGGGTGCACACTGGGCTAAACCTGTCCTAGACTAGAACCTGAAACCTGACCGTTGCGATCAAATTTGATCTCAGACCAAATTCTGTCAGTGTCAGAAGATTTGACTCTCAGTCCTGCAGTGATTCTCCAACGACGACCGTCAAATTGTCTTAGTTTTCAAGACAAGCCGTGACCGAAATGAACATTAGAGATTTCTTTTTAACCACCATTTCAATCCCGCGTGTAACGCAGATCACCGTCACTGAACGTGTCATTGATTGATGTACAACTCTGGACGAGTTTTCTTGTGTGTGTCCGTTTTTAACGTGTCTTGACTGTCTGACAAGCAACAATCGTAAAGGACGATAATAAATCAAACGGTGTGTGTGCAAACGGCTTTATATTCACATTTAGAAATTTAGAGCCGGACGATAATACATCTCCATGTATATTTTCTCCAGAATATTTTCTCTCCGTTTTGATTAAACATTATGAGGTAAAAAAAAAAAAAGAAGACAATTCATCCATGCATATGTTTGTAAAGAAATGTAAAATTTCATGCCAACTTTAATAAATGTTATTATTCTCTTATATTAATAATATCCGCACTTAAGCTTATTTTGGCCAAGAACCGCTCATCTGATTGACATGTGAAGTGACCAATCACAGCCGCAGTGTTAATCAGAAAACATATGCGAGTCTGAAAGCAAAGTATAATGCTGGTGATTATTTAGTTTACTGTAAAACCATTTTTTTTGAGGTTTGGAGAAAAGCTCTTGCGATTTATGTGTTTGTTAAACTGAGCACGTTTTTCCATGAGCTTCGTTGAAAACACGCTCTGTGCGAACCAGCCCTCATACATCACATCTG
>CM060601.1:39973008-39978411 GCA_030578255.1 Tiaroga cobitis
CAAATTGACACAACGAACAAATGAATGTTACAGTATGAAATAATGAGTGTCAAAAACATGAACTATTGTAATTAGTAGTTATGCCTTCTTTATTCGTTATATTTTCTGAAGTAGCCTACGTGCATTGTTAGATATCATCATCAACTTTTAACTATACATGTTCATCTGTCTATAAAATAAAGTACACAAGCAAACAATGAAAAAAGCTTGTAATTAAGACTGTAACACTGACTTGCCTGTCGAGAAGAAAGCAGGACTTCAGCGTCTCTTTTGAAATCTTTCTCCTGCATTAGCTCTATCCACCTGGAAAAAGCTATCCCGACATTAACTTGTGTTTTTTGTAATCTCCGGTCACGTTTCCTTTTACGATCTATTTTGGACTTTTCTGGCGACGAGGATTTGCAACGCAGCCTTTTAAACTTGCCGGGGCAGTGACAAGCGCCTCTCACTGCTCTGCTCCTCCGCTTCTGCTGCGTTCAGTCACGTCACGCCGGCTCTGAATGAAAACGTGTTGTGGAAACGCGTTGGCCTAGTACTTTTTGTCCCTCTCTGCTATTATAGTTTTTCAAGATGGCGGAACTACATGGAAGCCTCCGTGGACTTACCCGTCCCATGTATATAAATATAATAAATTCTTTGTTTACGAGGATAAATCAGATAATTGGCAGAGGTATTTGTGCACCATTGAGGACATATTTATGAATAAAAATATTGATTTTAGATTATAAATTAACTAAAAAGTTACTTAGTGTCCCTTTAAGATACAGCTGTAATACTTGAAAATAAATGGTGCCATTGAAGATAAGGCCGTCTGGCCCCCCCCCCCCCCCCCCCCCCCCCACCATTGCATGGGTGGACCTTATCCTTATCAATCATCCAAACATTTGCCCCCCCTGAGAGATTTTGCAGGAGCCGCCACTCTATGTATATATATATATATATTGGATGCGTGCGAGTCTTAAAGTGACAGTAGCCTAATACTCCTGCGGTCTCTATAATTACACCAATCAAACAACAAGTCTAAAAGAAAATTCACTCATTCTTCACTGAATAACTGTTACTATATTTGTAATGTATATATAATTAATAAAGTGCAGTGTTATTGTACATTTGATTACAGTTTCTGAACCTGAAAACCTGAAAATCGTTTCTTTATTCAGTTGTATCTATTTGTTGCAATTGTTAATTTTTAATTTGTTCTTTTTTAATTACTGAGTGTTTATTGTCTTTAATAATGCTTGAAAGTGATATATTAGTTCGGCTTGTTGTTTTTCTATGGTGTTTTTAAACCACAGGCACGCGTTCCTTGTGTAAGAGTTCTTTATCCTGTTGATTTGTGTTCATGATATTCAGCTACAATTACATGTTTTGCAATAACACTAAATGTGAAGATCAAATTTTTTTTTTCATAATTGGAATCGAAATTAGGAATCAATAAGAAGCGAAATAGGAATCAGAATCGTTAAAATTCAAACGATACCCAACGCTACTGAGGAAGCTGTCAATCACACACAGCGCCTGTTTCCAGCTGTGTAAAACTGTGTGTGTGTGTGTGTGTGTTGATCAGGAGGAGCTGGCGTTTGTGTTCGAGATGCTGCAACAGTTTGAAGACGCTCTGGTCCAGTATGACGAACTAGACGCTCTCTTCACTCAGTATGTGCTCAACTTCGGCGCTGGAGGTAAAACCTCATCTGTGTTTAATATTTAATATTTAAAACAGACCTTCATGTTTTAAAGGCAATATGATAAAACTTAAATACTTTTTAAAAATAAATATGAAATAAAATGATACAAATATATATTTTTTTACATTTTAAATTCATTAATTTGTTTAAATTGTGTATATAATTTTAACTTATAACTAAAATTATAAATGTAATATAATATATATAAAATTAAAAAAAATTATGGAAATAGAATAAAATATTTAAAAATAAATACATTTAAAAATGAATTATAAATACTTTTTGCAATAAATATGAAATAAAATAATAATTTTATATATATATATATATATATATATATATATATATATAAACTAAAAATATAATACAAATATGAAATAAAATAATAAATGTGTAAAATGTGTGTGTATATATATCTATATCTATATATATCTATATATATATATATATATATATATATATATACAATTATAAAAATATAATACAAATAAAGAACTTTTAAAAATATAATTATTAGGGGTGTGACGAGACGCTTATCTCACGAGACGAGACGAGACACGAGATTGGGTTCACGAGAACGAGACGAGACAAGATTTTTGCACAATTTTTCAGAAATCCTCAATGACATAATGCATGACAAAATAGTATGCAGGTGCATTTTGCAATGTTTAACTAATAATCTTATAAAGTAGACCTGAAATGACATGCATTATGAGTATGAATTATCAAATGCATTGAAAGAAAACAATATACAAGCACTGTAAAAGGTTTTTTTTTTTTACTGGGTTTTCTCTGTATGATTTCACATTAGTCTCTTCAGCCCTTACTGTACATTTAAGAGCTTTCCGAAATTCTGATTGAGGCTGTGTGTGACCTCCTAACTGAACTCCTTGAAGTCTTATTAAGCGCAAACAATAAGTGCAAGTGCAACCATAATCAAAGTTAGCACACAGACTCTTTATAATGGTTTTCAAATTGCTGTTTTATTTTGCACCGGCGGTTATAGGGTTAATGCGGTGAGTTCGGAAAAGGCCGAGTAGAGAGAAACGAGGCTGGTGTGTTTGTCTCTACAGTTGTTCTTGCGTTCCGTTTATAAGTTCAGAAACAGAGCCTCCCTTGTCTGTTGTCCTTACGACATTACACTACTCTCTCAATATATTCGAAATGCAAACTGAGACCATAGTCGCAAATAAACAGTCCAGAGATGGGTATTAGGAGACGGACTATTGTATGTTCGCGGCCTAATTTGTGCGCAATGCACACCAGGGAGCTTGTTTTACTTTCACTTTCGTGATAGCGCAGCGGTGCTGAGCGTGTATTCTACAATACATTTATCAGACGTTAGTCTATGTTGCGCAACGAATCCTCCGCCATCCTCACGCGATCAGTGAACTGTGATTCGTCCTGCATTGATTGCAACGGCAACTCGTGCTGGATGAGCAGAGCAGACTTTTACATTATTTTATAATGGTTTTTATTATTTTTATAAAACAGCAAAATGTTTAGGCGAATGTGAGTGTAGCGGTGGAATATTCTATGGTAATCTCACCCTCACGCTCAGTCATGGTGATATCGCGAGACAGCTTTTCCTTCGACGAGAAATCTCGTCATGTTTTAGTCTCGCGAGATCTCGTGGTACGAGATCTCGTCACACCCCTAATAATTATACAAAATAGAATAAAATATTTTTAAAATGTAATATTTTTTTTAAAATGAAATAAAATGACAAAAACAATTTTTAAAAATGCATGAAGTATAACTTAAATTATACAAATATTTAATACAAAATAAATACATAAAAATAGAATTATATAAATAGAATAAAATATTATTTTAATTCATAAATTATAACTAAAATGATCAAAATAAATAACTAAAATGATAAAATATACAACAAAAAAATAAAAAACGTATCTAAAAAAATGATTATTATGTTTGGATTAATGTGCACTACTGAATCACTCACATTAATATAAGAGACAAGAAAGTAAAAAGGGTTCATTTTAATCTTGTGATCGGTGGATTCAGGTAAATAGTGCCCACTTCGCACAGGTTTCATTCCAGGCCTGTGTGTTTTGCGTGTTCAGATGGAGCGAACTGGCTGGGCTCGTTCTGTGAGCCGGTGCGCAGCTGGAACGGGCTTCTGTTGCGCAGACCCATCGACATGGAGAAGCGAGACCTGATCCAGAGAGGAGAGGCGAGTCTGCTGGACCTGCGCAGCTACATGTTCTCCCGCCAGTGCACACTGCTCATCTTCCTCATGAGGCCCTGGGAGGTCACGACCCGCGCGCTCGAACTGCTGCACAACTGTGTGCAAGAGCTGCGTCTGCTGGAGGTGTGTGTGTGTGTGTGTGTGTGTGTCAGTGCACACTGCTCATCTTCCTCATGAGGCCCTGGGAGGTCACGACCCGCGCGCTCGAACTGCTGCACAACTGTGTGCAAGAGCTGCGTCTGCTGGAGGTGTGTGTGTGCTGATAGTGTGTGTGTGTGTGCTGATGATGTGTGTGTGTTGTCTGCAGGTGTGTGTGGTCAGTGGCGCTCTGGACTGCTGGGTGTTTCTCAGTTGTCTGGAGGTGTGTGTGTGTGCTGATGATGTGTGTGTGTGTGTTGTCTGCAGGTGTGTGTGTGTGTGTGTGCTGATGATGTGTGTGTTGTCTGCAGGTGTGTGTGTGTGTGTGTGCTGATGATGTGTGTGTTGTCTGCAGGTGTGTGTGGTGAGTGCAGGGCTCAACATAAAAAAGATCCCCACTGGGAATCCCCCGGGGCCAGTAGATCAGAGTTTTGCTGGCCCCTTCTATATTTGACTGGCGCTGAAAGAAATACAAGGAAAAGCACTTTTCCATTAAACTGTATTTATTGTATACATTAGGATTAATCAAAACAGTGAAGGGAGTTCAGGAATTAAGAGAGAGCCCCTGGGAGACATGCAAAAATAACCAAATTTCAGCGTCCAGTAGATTATTTGTCAATACCTGCTCTCTCCTCATCTCGATCACTCTCTCTTTTTTCCCTCAGTCTCCTCATCTTACTTATTAAAGCTAAAGTTATTCATTCAAGAGCTGTGAGTGATTTTCTTTTTGCCTTTTGTTGTTTGATTCTCAGTAATGGCGCATTCGTCCGCATGTTTATTAGACTGCTTCCCTTTAAGAAGTGCAGATCTAATAGTCTGTCTAGTCTACTGATGCACCATATTTTCTCCCAACTATTTCCATAACTGCGTCCATTTTAGACATAAACTGTTTAAGTGAATCTCCAAGCCAGTCATTTTGACATATTTTTGTGTAAATGTGATCGTTTAGACGCGGACATGAAGCCCAAAGTATAATTTACTTGTCTCGTTGCGGTGTGTTTCGGAGCGCGCGCCGCATTGGGAACTGCATCTCTTGCGCCGATTTTTGTGCTTTTAATAGCTCTTGTTATTATTAAACGCCCCCCGCAATTTAGCAACAGAAGAGACTGCATTTTACAACAATCACCGATCGTGCTGATTCTGTCTTAAAGTTAGAGTTAAGGAGGAATGACAGCGTGCTACTGTACTGCTGTGATGGGAAGGACAGAATGCAGTTTTTAATGGTTTTACCTCAAATATATTCTATAATCTTTGGAAGCTGAAATCTTAAATAAAATCATACTAATATCACAGATCTAAAGTGTAATCATAACTTGAATGTTTAGTTCTGTCCTCCGTCAGGTGTTGTGCGCGCTGTGGCACCGCGTG